>CAXITT010000016.1:2409937-2422811 GCA_964033795.1 Lymnaea stagnalis
GGGGGGGGGGGGGGCAAAGTTGTAGGAAAATGTGATGCAATTAAGAAACACTTAAAACCTTGAGAAAAGTTTTGCTTGAATTCATTTTACCCATGTCCGCCTTCAAACGGCACCCCCAAAACCTTTTTTTTTTTTTAAATGTATGTAAAAACATCTTCCGGTCTCTTCAGACGCCGACACGCACCCTTGATTATGTCCTTTGCGTGTGTCTCGTGTCGTAATGTACATCTCATGCAAATTTGATGTGAACTCTCGATAAAAATATCACTCAACTGCATTGCATTCATATTTTGAACTGGTTTGAATACAAAGAGTATTAATGTTTGTTGGGTATTATGACTTTTATCCCTTCACGATACACCAGTGGTCCTCAAATAGCGTTTAACTGGAGTGGCCAAATTAAAGATTGATTATATAATTCTCAATCATTTTTTTTTCTTCTGCCTGACACTAACTAAACTTGTCATTCATGGCAGACATGCACGTGTGTATCAACGTCATTTGAAGAAAAAATAAATGTGTTTACATGAGCACAGTTATCAAAGACATGACAGTTTTGATTTATGGACGCCAGTGGGGTTACAAGCAAGCATGCTGAAAGGAAATTGAATATATAAATATATATATATATTTTTTAAAGTAACCCCTTTCCTGAATAACTAGACAATTAGGCAAGATATTCTTGAATTCAGATTCCACTCGGTTGGGCAAATCCATCCATCCCTGTGGCGCTACAGCCCATGTAGGGCTTTGGCCTGCCTCACCACTTCCTTCCACTCAGACCTAACTAATGCCTTTCTTTTCCATGCTTGGACTTTCAACTGCTGTAGATCATTTTCCACATCATCTATCCACCTAAGCCTAGGTCTGCCTTTAAGCCTTTTTCCTCTGGGGTATTGGAGATGCAGCCTCTTTGTTCCTCTGTCATTTGGCATTCTCTCTAGGTGTCCTGTCCAGCGTAACCTGCCTCTTTTTATTTCTGCCACTATCGTGGGATCCTGATTTAGACTGTATAACTCATGGTTGGTTCGTATTCTCCATCCATATTCATCCTTTGTTGGCCCATATATTTTCTTTGAGAAATTTCCTCGCCCATGTGTTTAACAGGCTTTCTGCTGGTTTTGTAAGGGTCCAGGTTTCACTTGCATATGTTACAACTAGTCTGATTACAGTTTCATAAATAGTTTTCTTTGTTTAATATTTTTACTTTTGAGTATTTTCTGACTACTGAAGTATGTCCTGTTTCCGGTTGATATTCTTTCTTTATTTCTGTTAGTAATTCGTTTCTTTCATTTAACAAGGATCCTAGGAATTTGAATTGATTTACTTTTTCAAAAGTCTGGTTTCTAATTTTAATTGCTTCATCTGTTTGTTCGTCTCTTATCATGGTCATGTATTTTGTTTTTTGGTTGTTAACTTCCAGCCCTGCTTGTAGAGATGCGTCTTCTAAGTCAATAAAGGATTTTGATATGTCTTTAATACTTTTCCGTAGATGTGCTATGTCATCAGCATATGCAAGATACTGAAGTGGTTGGTTGTAGAGTGTGCCCGTTGGTTTTGGGTTTCCCTCAGAAAGTATCCTATTATCGTTCCTCTAGTGAAAAATGAAAATATATGTGAATGTGGCGTACGGAAAGGGGTGCGAAGGAGCGGTCCGCTTCGGGTGACACTTTTTTCTTTATATGAAAGGGCGGCATTTTCGGCCAAATGCGGTATTTGTTTAGCGGAAGGGAGCGACAAAATTCTCAGTCCGCCCCGGACGGCTCTAGACCTGGCTACACCACAGATCTGCGGGATCATACAAAATATAGGTTAGTGTGACTCCGACTTATGGACTCTGGACCTGCCAGACTAATCAAGCTCGAAAATAATTGTTGGTAATCATTGCTGGACTGCATTTGTCACAGAGCCGTTCTTAGGCATAGGCAAACTAGGCGACTGCCTAGGGTTAGGGCCTCTCTGCTTATGGGGGCCCCGCGAGGGGCTCTTTTTTTAAAGTTTACAACTTGCAAGTCAATATATTTCAGAAATACAAATTTAAATGTTCTTTAGTGGCGAATTATCAATATGGTTAGTGGTTACACGCGAGCAAAGAGGAAATAGTGACGAAGGCAGATTGGGGGTGCCGCAGTGTTGGGTGGTGTTGTTGTTTTTTTACCCGAACCCCCCAACCCCCCCCCCCCCTTTCCGAGGCCCCCTACCTAGGCTCTATGCAAAAGGCCCGCCAAAATCCTAAGAACGGAAAGTGGCGTGGATTGAATTTACGTTGGAAAATGTCGTGGATATACGTAAATAATTATTTTGATTATTATGTGGTCAGATACGTAAAATTTATGTTGTCTTAAATAGTAGACTGTTATAACACGAATCTCATTAAAGGAGCTATAATAGAATGACTTCTGAACTAGAATCTGTGATGAGAGATGCGCCTGCCGCGTAATTTTACCTTCTGTAAGATGTCAGTCGTACACAAAGTACGTCAAATACTCGGGATGTCCCTTGGGCTCATTCCGACCCTGACGGGTGCGCAACACTCCGTTCTCGGGGCTTGATACAACAATAACAGTTTCCGAGCCGTGCCCCGAGGGAGTGAATGCGTGGGAGGTGGTTTAATTAGTGGACGGAGCCACGTTTAGTACGTCCAATTGACTGTCACTCTCGAGAGGATATCTCGTCGGGATCACCGCGCTTAATCCCTCTTGCCCTGGGGGCATGGACACATGTCCGACACTAACCAGGTGACTGTTGGGCAGTCTACACAGGAACGTGGCGGGGCTGTCCGTGAAATCAAAAGTCCTGCTACAAAAATTCCAAGTTGATTCATTTTAACGATCCAAAAACAAAACCAAAAAGCCAGTCATTTTTTTAAAGCGTTTATTTGGCGCATGAATTACAATGTAGCATTGTTACGCACTGACTTATATTGGGAGAAGTTAATCTCCTATTTTAATTTTAATTGGCTCGTTGTAAACAGTGCCTAACAAAGGACGATACCATAGAATAAACAATATTAAAGATACGACCCAAAACAGTTTCTAGTTACAATTAATAAGATTAATTATGTCTTAAGATAATTACAAAAGAAAAGAAAAATATAATTACAATCTTCAACTTACAGTATGGTAGATCTTGTACGGGTACACAGTTAACACAGTTAGAATAATGTGCCAATAAATAATGCGAAATAAACACACATGAGCACACAAATACACAAAGAATAAAACACGCCTCGTAATGTTAAGAAAATCTATCTGAAAATCTCCGTCCCTCTTGTCCGTGCCTGTCAATCCCTTATATAGGTGGGTCTACCGACGCCTAAGCCCTGCCTTCGACAAGCTACATGGCATTTCTAGAACCATCAGATTCATTCTACAAAACACTACTTGGAACAGATTAATTATTTTTAGTAGTTGGCGGTGTAAACAATAATACATCAAAGGCCTAAGCCACACCCCTTTGTGAACACAGCGTCTCATGCGGGGTCAATCAGAGGGCACGCACGAGAAATATTATGTAAACAAGCTCTCTATAACAATCACAATCTTTAATGAAAGTAAAGAATTACGAAATAATACGAATGCTATGCTACCTTTTTGGTGTTGTTTTTTTGCAACAAAACCACTTTCTTTTTTGCGTCCTTCTTTTCATTTTCTCCCATAACTTGTTTCACATAATATTTCCTTCTACTTCTACCTAACCTGATTGCAGTCTCTCATACGTATCACCCTTTTGCAAGGCGGTTAACGTATCTGAAAAGGCATCCAATATTCCAAGTACAAAATATACATATTCTATTGTTTAAAAATCGCAATCAGTTTGTCATTTTAGTGTAGGAGTGGTCATTTATGTCAAATATGCGTGTCAAAAATTTGCCTGCGGTTTTGTCTTAAAAGGCTATTGAACGGGATTGTTAAGCTCACTGAGCCTAGTTACCGGGGTTGTTAAGCTCACTGAGCCTAGCTACCGGGGTTGTTTAACTCACTGAGCCTAGCTACCGGGGTTGTTAAGCTCACTGAGCCTAGCTACCGGGGGTTGGCTCACTGAGCCCATCTACCGGGGTTGTTAAGCTCACTGAGCCTAGCTACCGGGGTTGTTAAGCTCACTGAGCCTAGCTACCGGGGGTTGTTAAGCTCACTGAGCCTAGCTACCGGGGTTGTTAAGCTNTTTGAAGAATCTAAGGGTTTTTTTTTTTTTTTTTTTTTTAGCGAGTGTCATCTCGCTTATATCATCATATTTCGGGCAGTTGCCCGGGGTGTCATGGACGAATTTCCTAAATAAGAAAAATCATTGCATATGGGCGCCATGGAAGAACAATAGAAAGTGCAATGAAAAGATCTAAAGGCTAGAAAAAAATTGTCATCGGTAGTCTAATTCTTCACAGTGTCCAAATACAAGTTAAGAAAATAAATTTTATTGATCATTGTTTGTTTTGAAAAAAAACAAAGATAGGTAATAAACTCATTAACAAATCCCCAGTTTTTTCCTTGCACAAATTTGTATGATTATGCTTAAAAATGGAGCCTAAGTTAAGCCTTCGCGGGGTGCCAGCAACCGTAGGGCCAGCCCTGTACATAACCCTGCTCAGCACCTCCGATTCTTGGCTAAACTCAAGTCATAAGGTTAGACGGATAGCCGAAATATCGTTTAGACTCAATGAGATTCATTGAGACTCAGACTCGGTGAGACTCAGTAAGGAATATTGAAGGTGTATTCAATATTTTTATGCCATCGTTTAAGCCGTGAAGAAATTGAATAAAAAAGGATAAATAAAATGTGTTACGCACTGGCTTCTATTGTGAGAAATTAATATCCTATTTTAAATTTATTGCTGGTTCAAAACAGTGCATAACAAAAGAACGACACCATATAGAAATACATAAACAAAAATACGACACCTAAAACAGTACCAATTGCAATTAATAAGATTTAATTTAGTAATAATACAATTATAAAATAAAAGAAATATAATTACAAGTCATCAACTTACAGTATGGTAGATCTTGTACCGGTACACAGTTAACACAGTTAGTACAATGTGCCAATGAATAATGATGAATGATAAATGCGAATAAACACATATAAGCACACAAGGAATAATACACGTCTCGTGAAGGTAAAAATATCTATCTGAATCTTCCTCTCTCCGTATCTGTCAATCCTTTATATACATGTAGCGTAAGACGCTTCTAGAAAAGAATTATGACGTGTTGTTTACATTTCTCGGGTTATCGAGAAGATTCGACAAGATACCAGGAGACATACTAACCATGTTTAATTGGTAAACACGACAGATCAAAAGAGCTAGCCCCACCCACAACAAACGCTACCGGTCTGCTAGGGATCTAATGTGGGGTGAAACAAAGTTCAAGCACGGGGAAAAAGTGTTCTACATAACAAATGTTTAAGGACTATCCTAGCCTATCTAGTCCAAGTGTTCTTAGCCTGTTGTCAACGGTCACCGGTACGAGGAAATGGTGTCAGATTCTGTGAGCTGCATTTCCTTTGTGATTTTAACAAATTATGTCTTTAAAACTTTTATTCCGAGAAGATACCCGTGATCTTTATCTCAACTGCAAAGGGGTCCATAGAAAAAAAAATGGGTTATGAAAGAACCCCTGATCTAGTCCAGTGTCGGAATGCCACTACATCGAGAAATCTTTACTCAAGAAAACGCCCCTGAGGAATGCCAGAGTTTCACGTCAAGTGATGAGTGCATTCTTTGCAACACGAGCAACCATGTCCCGGACGAATTACAGCTCATACTTTGCTCATACACTTCGATGGTTGCGAAAAAAATGTAAACGGCCAAAACTGTCAAACTTAAATTTAAAATGGATTTTTTTGGATGTCAATATTGTAATGTTATACACATAATACGACATGAGTAAGGTTTATTTATTAAATTTAATAATTTTATATATTTTTTTGTAATTAAAGAAAAAAAACTTCTTTGAATGCACAACCCGCCTTAGTGCAAACTTCTTAAACTCACGAAGTTTCGACAAGATGTTCCTTGTTAAATTTAAATATTCAACTTGTTTATACATTGTATATTGTTTCTACATAATAAAACTAATAAAAATTGTGATTGCTTCTTTAAAAAAAAAATTGTTAGAGTGCTAGGTGTACGTCTCCATTGCAATAGTTTGAAGCTGTATGTTAATTTTTAAAATAAAAATGTCATGTGCTTAAACAGTAGCCTTAAATGCAATGTAGAAAAGCTTGGATTTTGAATACTGATTGTACGCAATCATAATGGATTTTTTTTTTTTTAGATAACACGATTACTTTCGGTATTTAAATTCAAAATTTACAATGAATGCTCTTACTCTTACAATTATCAATTCGTATACACTTATTTCCTTCATAGTTTTTTTGTTTTTTTCTAAATGTTTAAATTAAAAAATGAAAAAAAAAAATTTCTTATGATATCTAGGCTTAAGTTGGCCATAATACTCAAAGCACTTGAAACCCTTTTGTTAAGGCATTCACTTTATTTTTTTTTTTTTTTTTTTTAAAGGACCCCCACCACTAAATTTAGAAGAAGAGAAAAATTAAGGGGACAAACTCAATGGGGAGGGGGAGCGTGGGGGATTCCCACCGCGGAAAATCTCTACGCTATGTTCTGATTGGCCGAGTCGTCCCCCCCACGTGACTGCAAAGCATCGTCCTGCAACAAATGAGAGGCTCGGCTTAGTTAGAGTTAGAGCCTTCACTGTTAGGCAGACATCCGTCACGTTAGTAGTAAATTCGAGACTTGCCGAGTTGCTGTGGATATCGGCGATCAAGCACGACGTTGGTGTTTTCATCTTTCATAATCATAATACAGACTGTGTAAGTTTATGTAGTCACTGTGCTGGATTTACTTTCATAGCAGTGTAGTACAGCGGGTTTTTTCCCCTTCTTTTTCTTCTTCTCCCCTTTTACAAATTCACGCAATATCGAGCCCTACGCATCGCAAGCTGCATTTGTTTGCGCGTGTCCTCTCCCTGCCTTGACACACGGGGCGACTTTGCGTTGCTCGGCAGCGTTGCTTCACGAAAAGCAGGAGGGCTACCTGGAGATTTGTGAGATTTCCGTGACTTGAAGAAATCATTTTTACGGGCTTCATTCATAAAAGTGTTACGATCGGTGGTAGGTGCAAGGGACAGCTCGCTGTTGATTTCATATTGGGATCCGAGGATTTACACCCCCAAGTTTATAATAAAATTCGTGGAGGAGAAGGAGTGTAGCAGAAGAGACAGGAGGAGGGGTGTCAGCCCCCCACCACCCAGCTCTCAAACAAAACCACTGCTTGCTTGCTTTCTTCAGAAATTTGATACCTGGATAATCAAATTTTTTTTTTTATCAGCCGGATGTGACCTGGATAATATTTGTGTACCGATTGAACAGGTATTGAAAAGACAATTGTTAGATTTTGTGTTCGTCTTTTTTAAATTTTTTTTTAAAAATAAGTTTAGTCAGAATCTCAGACATATTTCTCTTTAAACTATTAATATATTAGTAGTATTATAGAGTTGCCCGAAACTCAAAATTATTGAATTTTGAATGTATTCGACTTCTTTTAAGATTTTGTTTAAAAACTATTTAATAGGCCCTAGTTGTTTTATACGAATTTATACTATATTATGTTATACTATTTTACTTTACACTTCCACTTTTACTAGAAAAAATGTGAGTTTCAAAGTGTATTTGATTTGACAAGTTCAAGTATCTATAATAGACTAACCTCCAGCACGTCAGTGTCAGTATATGAATATGCTCACGGAGCTATTATGATAATGTAAATATTGAACATAATGACATAATCTTAATAACAATAATAAGCCAAATAATATTAACAATGGAAAAAACCCCTGCCCTTAGCTTTGAGTACTTTGATTTTCATTTAACAAATGGTGTGAGGTGGTGGACTGCCCTACACTAGACACTAGTCTTTCTTAGTACTAACTAGTAGTAGCAGCAGGCCACTTTGGACAAGTTAACTGGTAAGAGATATTCACGCATAATAAAATGTAAATTAAAATAATGCAATTGAATCTGTGTTCTGTTAATAATATTAATATGCATGCTAACAATGACTTATTGAAAGTTACTGAATAAGAGTTCAGACTTAAGACCGTCTAAGGCAAGTTAATACTGACTAAATATATATATATATATATATATATATATATATATATATATATGTAATTATGATACATCGTTTATAGCTATGCACTATGCTTAATTTTAACACGTAACTATAATTTAAGAAATAGGTAATGTCAGTAGGCTAATCATTTTGCTCCTTATTTATTTCTTTTCCTTCTGTATCGTCAGCGTTCTTATGTTCTTAAATACACATTTAAAGGACGTTTTTTGTTGTTGATTTTCTCTCATCTCGTGAAAGACTAATCTTTGACCCAGCATTGACTTCACCAACTTTTAACTTTCAATTTTATGATGTTTTTGAAAAATAATCTTTAGGCGGTAATATTTTATAAATATATCGAGTTGTTTTTTTTTTTCCATCAACATTCCTGGCTATGTCTTTATAGTTGGTCACAGTCGTATAAGGCCGGCACCTTGTAAACTGTACACCGCGGCATTGTACCTAACAAAACCGTGCAGGGTCATGGGACTTGGCCTGTGTATACCGCAGCAAAAGGGTGTTCTTTTGCCTGACGAGTACAGTAAAAGTAATGTTATGTGCTTGGCATAACTGGTAATACAAATTTTTTAATTATATATTTTAAAAAAAAATTCTGCCTGCAAATTTATACAAAAGTATTACTGGTTTTTTGTCTTTGATTGTGCGTAGTCTCGCGATTCCTGCAGGATCATAGTGTGAAAGGCATTTTTGTGCCTGTTTGTATTAATTTTTCTTCTTTTACGAAATATGTATAACACAATATTCCTGATTTTTTTGGGAAGATTGGCATTGGAAGGGAGATTATTGGTGAGTTTCCATTTTTATTCACGGGGCTGACAGTTTGTGCAGGTCTATTTACAGAATGCCACATGCTATGCGTCAATAATACCGTGATTTAATTATCAAACACAGAATATGGTCGAGTCAGTTAACGAAGGAGCGAGTGTATGCTGACCATTTCTCGAAAATCTCTCTGATAGTCATGCTGTGTTGAAATGTCATTTGGCTTACTATCGTCTTACTATGTCTATGTAATACTCGGAAAATGGCCTACTAAATTCTTGTTGCTGTAGCTTACTGAAGAATGACGCTGAAAAAGTTTCAAGTACAATTCTCAACATCTCGAGACATTTTCATGTATGCTTATGTTGTTAGACACCGATGTTTTAAGACATGGATCGGCCAACTTTTTTTCCTCAAGTAACGTACCATCGAACAGATGTTTTCGTCTGTTAATAAAACTAAACCCGTGAATAGTAAACTTGAAATAGCGCAGTCCATTTTAAAGGCGCCTACTCATTCCCCGGGACGGAATGATTCCTAAAAAGAAAACAACACACCTTGAAATAGCGTAATGTCGTCAAACGCCATCATGCTAATGGTTTCTTTGAGACATCATCGTGCCCTCCTCTCCTTGCCAATAGCACATGACATGTGGTACTGGAGACGAATTGCGTCATGAACTTGGTAAACGCGGTTATGTTGTTTCCATAATCAGACTTCGTCCCCACCGGGTTTTATATACTCACGATTAAACTTCATCTTTTCAGATCATTATGAAACTACATTTTTTCCCCCATTTGGAACGCACTATTTAGTAAATGACAAGAGTGCATTCGAAGGGAAATTTGATAGTGTGAAATGAACATTTGGAGATTGTAATGCCGAATAATTTTCTCAAATTGACTTTGGACATTTTTTCCGTTTCATCATTGTAGAGAGCTTTAGTTTTCTGACTTTGGTTGATTGGTTCTTTCTAGCTTTTTTGATGGTGGGTGCTTTCTAACTTTGGTTGATGGGTGGCTTATTTTAGGACAGGGACCATTGGGCATTAGACACACCACTAGGTCGGTGAAGAGGTCCATGGACATTAGACACACGAATGTTCATTTAACTATATTTTTATTGTGGGAAGCACGCACCTACCACTGTCCCAGGCGTGGCTCTTGGTGGCCACAGATCAGTCAGAAACTTCTTAGTTTGGTGGCGATCCAATTCATGATACCTACGACCGTTTTATCAAAAACTAATTAACGTTTACTCCATATCTTTTGGGTTTTCCCATCTCTGTTTTTCGATATCTTAGAAGTTTAGTAGGCATTTTTTTCCTTCCCCTTTTTTCATTACCATATTTTAATTTTTGTCGGGGAAATCTAAAAGTTTTTGGTGTTAAATCTTTCGTTTCATTATTCTCAAAATGACCCGTCTAGCCCATTAGAAGATGTTACCCAAAAGATTTATAGTGAAAGGTCATGTAGCACACAGTTTGTATACATTAAGTACAATCAAGATTGCCAACGCCATACGATTCTCTCTATGTTTTGTGTAATCTGCACTAACGTTCTGATAATGTCAAATAATGGAGCTTAGGAATGGTGGTGGTCGTGTGTTTCCTAGAGCGTGCATTGTGTATCTAAACAAATTTTGCAGTGTACTGTTGTCGTCGTAACGGTAGTCGTTATTCCTCTTAAGTTATGTGCCATGTTAATTAATATCATTTTACTCATTAATGCATTCAGTATTGTTCTTCAAACTTTGCGTTCGCCAAACGTCGCTGTAATGTTAGGCCACATGGTACAGGGAAGGTAACAGACATTTTAACTATGGCTGGACGAGAGTGTTGTCTGTTGGTGTTTGTCTTCAGAGGCAGCGCTACCAGACATGGACTTGGGGAAATAATCCAAGACTATGAATCTTATCACCGCATACTCATACTCTAATATAAATATCCGAAAAATGTGTAACAGAAAAGTGCATATGTAGATTGAAAGGTATAAGATTTATTTTAAATAATACCCACAATTTATTTTTAAAAAAAACCACAGTGATTAGCTCATTGCTGGTTATTTTTTAATTTAAAAAAGTTTTCCGTCAATTACTGTAACGTGTATTAATTCTAGCTATTATTTGTATAAATCAATTTAAAATCCAACGTTTTAACTCTTTAATAGTGTATTTTTCTTACCTTGCCTTGGGACATTTTTTTGACACAATCTTGGGAATTTTTTTTTTTTTTAAAGTTGAGTGCCAGCCCTATGCGTCCGATATTTTATGTTAAGAAGTAATGTGTGTACCAAATGACAGAGGAGTCAAGAGGGTGCACCACCAAAAACCCCAGAGGAAAAAGGCTCGAAGGCAGACCTAGGCTTAGAAGGTTGGATGTTGTGGGAAAAAGATCTACATCAGCTGGGAATCCAAGCATGGAAAAGAAAAAGCATTGATTAGGTCTGAGTGGTCAGTGGAATAAAGTAGTGAGGCTGGCCAAAGCCCTACATGAGTTGTAGCACCACAGGGATGGGTGGATAGTGTTGGCTGACGTTTGATTTTATGCTCCTCTAGCGTCTTGAGATTTTGTTATAACATCAAATTCAGAAAGATATCATAATGAAACTCTGCGTTATCGATCGTTTGTATATATAATTCAGTCTCTACGACCCATGCTGAGTTTGAAAAAAAAATATATATTCCCTGACTTTATCGTAAAACGGTATTCGTAGATACGACGTGTGGACGTGCTTGTGAGTAAATCTCACCCGGAGCTTGTGTATGGGTGTATGTAAATCTCACCAGTACCATGGCCTGTGTATTTGAATCTCACCAGAGCTTTTGTATGTAAATCTCAAAAGAGCTTACCAATGTAAATCTCACCAGAGCTTTTGTATGTAAATCTCACCAGAGCTTACGTATGTAAATCTCACCAGAGCATGTGTATGTAAATCTCACCAGAGCTCGTGTAGGTGAACGACACACGAGCTTCGTGCGGTTGGACTGGTATACCAAAAACGTGTGAAGACGTCTGTCGTATCTCAACTGGTTGCGATGGTTCATGCTAAGACGTTTGTTGAAGGGGATGGGTTGGACAAGAGGAAAAAAAAAAGGGGGGGGGGGGTTGACGGTTATGGCGTGCGACCAAGATGTGGACTTACGTGTGAAGACGTCTGTCGTATCTCAACTGGTTGCGATGGTTCATGCTAAGACGTTTGTTGAAGGGGATGGGTTGGACAAGAGGAAAAAAAAAAGGGGGGGGGGTGTTGACGGTTATGGCGTGCGACCAAGATGTTGACTTTTGTGGATCCCAAACCTAGCATTTTACATTGGTCTAGGAATGCTCTATCCACAACCCGAGCATTCCGCCTCAGCACTACGAGGGCGTACTTGCTAACTTGACTCGTACGAGCTGCGACATTCGCCAAGGGATCACAATGCAGGGAATTCGTCCAGCCGAGTTCGCCACGTTACAGGCAGCTGTTGATACGATGCACCCCTGGGTAGGTGGGTAAATTATTCCCCTAGGCACGGTAGGGAGTGGGAACCCTAAACAGATCACGGCTCGAGGCGGCGACGAGTCTTTGATCTCTTAACTCCTGATTCCGGATAAAAAGCTCGAGTCAAGGTATACGCCAGTTTCACCTGGAGATCTCAAAACGTGAATCACTCCATACATTTACAACCCCCCCTCCCCCTTTTCATCTGTTGATATGACGCAAGTAGGTCGTGATTGGTATCAGGTGGGTACTGAGAGGTCAGTGTTGCTGTGCCAGGACTTGGCTCTCCTTGCAGTGTGTAGTGATTCTCTTGTGGCCATGTTTCCAAAGAATCTGTTTATAAGCCAGCCACGGACACCGTTTGCCACCCCGATTTCTTTAAAAAGTTTAATCAAAATAGTTGATATTTTAACGTTATGTATCTGAGGTGGTCCCCCCCCCCCCAACCGGAACGTCTGCTGCCCTAATAGGTGCG
>CAXITT010000016.1:2423074-2470538 GCA_964033795.1 Lymnaea stagnalis
CCCCCCCCCAACCGGAGCGTCTGCTGACCTAATAGGTGCGGGGCGCCGGACATTTTGTGCATGTAAAAAAAACTAAGACACCCCTACCCCGTCTGTGGTAAAAAAAAAAAAATAATAATAAATTAGACAAACCGGTCCATGGTGCCAAAGACAAAGGGGGATCGCTGTTTTATTCCGAGGAGTACAAACAGCGTCGTTGCGGTCTTACTCGTTCTTCCAAAAAAAAAAAAAATGTTTATACCGGTACATCAAAATCTGCACATTCGAGATAATATTCATTCGTTTACTCACTTTCGGTTGCTATCTTTCATTGTCAAGTGTTAACTTTCATGTTAACCAGACTTGGCCGGGGGGGGGGAGGAGGGGGGGAGGTCCCGTCCCCCCCCCATATCATTATTAAAAAATACATTGACAGTTTGGCCATCTTAAAAGAAGTTCCAACACACGAATCCCACCAAATTGTACCCCTCTTTAATTAGCAGCAGTTGGGCCTTATATCCAGGGAGTCTTTACTCGCACGAGCGGGTTCGTCTTGGCGCGGTTCCCTCGTGGGCGCTGGCGGGCGAGTTATTGTGATTGTGACCACTGCCCATGTGAGTCCCACGCAGGTGGAATGAACACTCCCGTTTATCGCAGCTCGGAGCGATAACAACACGGCGTGAAGCGTATCTCCGCTCCCCGCGGACAAATTGACCGGTGGCTTGTTGCGCCGTTATTGTTCCTAAGGCTTCTGGATATTTTATCACAATCATTTGCGTTTTCAACCTGCCACTTTTTTTGGGGGGGAGGGGGGACCTGTGTGGAGGAGAGATTAAATTAAGGTTTCTGTCATTTAATATGTTTAATTCTTTCTTAATTACATTTATTAAATAATTGTATAACTTTAAAAAAAAATTACAAGCATTTTTTGTGTGTTCTTTTGGGGGGAGGGGGGGGGATTCTCGTTGTCAGAAGCACACGGATGGTTTTCCCTAGGCCTGGCCATCCATTTATTTATGGGATCAAGTCAAGATATCACCCCTGTCCCCGATAACATGCACATACCGCGCCTGTGCAGTGATACAACACAACAAGCAGCGTCTGTTCTACGACGGACAGACAATGGGGGTTGTATGTTCAAGATGATACGCTTGGAGCTCTAGCTCTCTCTCTCTCTCTTTCTTTTTAAATTTTAAGTTTTATTATTATATAAACCAAAAGTTTTGAGTTATGTCCATTTTAAGACACGCAAGTTGTTGTGCATTTGGAGATAGAGTGGGGCGGGGGTCCGAAAAAAAAGTGTGGGGGGGGTTGGTTAGGGGGCAGTTTAGTGAAAGATTTAAATGACTCACATAACAGCAGATTCCTGATGCCGCACTTAATTAAGGTAAACAACATGTAATAAACCACGCATGCACGCCTGTAAGATAGGCGGCCTCTGTTATGTTATGCCTAAACCTGCGGTGAGATGTGGGGATATTTTTACCTTGCTGAGAAGTTTAGGTAGTTTAGGAATTTTTTGCTTTGAGAACTATGAAAGAAAGAAAAAAAGTTTTAGCACCATCTTGGTTAAACTGTTCATTTTAATTATGGTGATAAAAATACCAGTCTTTCTCGTTTTAACAATTATTTTTTTTCTCCTAAAGAAAACCCATTGTACAGTAAATTAAATTTAAAACATAGGGTTTTCCTTGCAGTTTTGTGTAGTCTCATTAAATATTTGCCAGCTGTTGTGAGTGATATTTTATTAAGTTGCAGATCCATTCCCAAAATATTGTGTTATCATTTTATGGAATTGCATAAATCTTAATTTTCGTCCCAGTTATTCTTGTACTTCATTCACGGAAGTGATAAAACAGCTAGTGATCAGTCTTGTGTTATTGGTTGGATTCGATAACTGTACGTCATTAAGTACATATTTGATCACGTGGGATGAAACTGTCATTTATTTTATTTATGACGTCCCCCCCCCCCCCCCACAACCTCCCTCTACTACTTGGCCCAATGCCCCAATCCCCCCCTCACCTCCATAATCAAAACCACCCTCTCTTCCCCCAGCTACTGCCAGAGCACACACCCCTCCCCCTCGTATCCCCATAATCGTCACTGGTGGTCAAGGCGCTTAGCATAGTTGGTCAGTTTTCTAGATGAGGCCACCAATAAGCGGTCCGGTCACAAGTGTTGACTAAGCTTCGACAATTCCTCGAACCGTTAGTAAACTGCTGCTGTTAGCACACACAAAAAAAGTCGTTTCCTGGTTTTAAACTGTGTGAAAACATATGTAAAAAGATACTTTATCCTGTTTTCTAGCTTTGGATGAGGTGAGTAATGAAATTAATTTGTTTACGTACAACGCACCCGAAGTAAACATCTGCGTGATGACAAATGCAATCAACTCCTTAGCCCAATGTGCCAATGAACATATTCGCTTCCGATTCCAAGCAGGAGTATTGAAGATATTTTCCCGCCATCCATTTTGTCAAGGCCGTTACGCGATGCCCTCGACACGCCTCCCAGTGTATGCAATGCTCGGCGAATAATTGATCATTACGATTGTGTTGACGGCGCATTGAGGAAATACCGCACACGCTGCAAGCTGTTTGACAGTGAGCTGCCAACCGTCTCCCTCGCGTCTTGCTCGCCAAACGATCAATCACCACGCGTCTCACTCGAAGGGAGAGCGCTATTATGAAAATTGGCCATAACATGAGGAGTTTGGGAAACTTTTTTTCTCCCGGCCTGTTTTCTTGAAGTAAAAATAAGATATGTGGAGGTAAATCAGTGTTTTCTTGTCTGTCTGATGGTGTGTGTTCGGTTAGTGAACAGGTAGGCAGGTAGGTAAGCTAAGTGCCTCGTACAATATCATGGTTTTTGTATCGGCTGCGAGATTATCAGCTGGGAATGTTTATACACCCCTGGCTTCTTCTCATTGGGAAAACAGTAATTTCGCACCCGCTTTCTCACCACCACCCCCTCCCCCTCCTTCCTTTTTGTCCTCTCTTCAGGTGTTGGAAGGAGGTGCCGTCGCGCTTGTTCCAAATGTTGAGCGTAGCTCCTGTTCCAAATGGTGAGCGTAACTCCTGTTCCAAATGGTGAGCGTAGCTCCTGTTCCAAATGGTGAGCGTAGCTCCTGTTCCAAATGGTGAGCGTAGCTCCTGTTCCAAATGGTGAGCGTAGCTCTTGTTCCAAATGGTGAGCCTAGCTCCTGTTCCAAATGGTGAGCGTAGGTCCTGTTCCAAATGGTGAGCGTAGCTCTTGTGTTTTGGGTAATTGTATTCCGCTGTGGAGCATTCTTCTCCAGGAGTCTGGGGTACGGGCTGTGACTTATTTATGTGTGTAGTACGACTGATGGTGTACCGGTCGTCATTCTGTACGTCGCTACTTGCAACTATATGTTTTTGGGCTGTAATTAAATACGGTTACCTCTACTTAATTAAGTACGGTTACTTCTACTTACTTTACAATTACTTTATACTCACCTTTCCCGTTTGCTGACTTGTCAAGAATATAGTAGAGATTCCGGGGTGTAGGCCATTTTCGGAAAATCACGTTGGATCTTTCATCCTAGTGTAGTTAAAAAAATAATGTTACGGGTTACATCTTCTCAGTTTAGAAGTAAGGTTAGTCATTTCCCGAGTTAAAGAGACGTATTGCATCAATAATTAAAATCTCTGCATCCCAAGCATACATATATTATATTATATTCCTACAAAGATTTTCATTTGACATTGTTATTCAATAACTAATGCCAAAAGCTTGGCCAAACTTTTTTTTTTCCGCAATCAAAATCTCAATTACATACAAAACAATCAGAGAAATTCGTCACTGCCGGCCGGCCTTGTAACGAGTGGAGTTGCTCCAATCTCTTCTTTTTGCACTACTTCGCACCGTTAACCTTTGACTGGCGACACAGCGGCGGTGGGGGGATGGTTCCAGTGTCAGAAGTCTGCCACATTTGTTGATGCTGGGGGTCTTTAAAAAAAACATTTTGTTTGTTCTTGCTTTTAATCAGACCCCAGAGGATATCAGGAAAGAAAAGATTGCCGGTAGAAATAGTGTGCGGGTTGAGAGGGGTGGGGAGGGGGAGGGGCGCACTGTGCTATTAAGAAACGCTAAGGGTTAATTCGTGGCTGATGAACTCAATTGGTGGTGATAATGCGTAGTTGATCCTCGGTTTTATGGAGACGGTGTTAAAAAGTATCGCTTAATTAAGCGAGTTGGAAGTCGATTTATTATAGTGTTTGGGAGGGGGGGGGGACGAAACGGAGCGGTTCATCGTCATGACAACTTGTATTCAACTACAAAATTACCCCCCCCACAACCTCCCAACCGTGTCGCAAGCTGTTCATTAAGGGAAATAACTAATTGGGGATTTTTGCAGTTACCGGAACTTTGGTATTAAGAAATTTCGTGGACGGTAATTTGATCGAACGGAAATTTGGTCGAACCTTTTTTCAGTTCACGTGTTAAAATTTTCGTCAAAATTCTTTTTGAACGCACTATATTATATAATTAAAAAAAATAATGCGTTCAAAAAGAAATTTGAAGCAACAATTTAAACTGAAGGAAAAAAAAAAACACGATCAAATTTGCGTTCGATCAAATTGCCGTCAACGAAATTTCTTTCGATCAAATTTCCGGATACGCATAGCCGTAGTTATGATTGTATTCTATCTATAATATTATTGGTGTGGGCCATTGTACCCAACGCACACCGAGATTTATGCTGTTTCGAGCGACTGACCTTGAAGACCAAAAAAAAAAAATGTGATTGCTTTTCAGTTTGAGAAGTTTTATTCCAACCTTTTATCAAGCATGCCTGGACCGCGGTATAGTATCCCCCCCCCCCCGCCCACACACAAACTGGTTTAGTTCAATCGAGTTTCGACAGCTGTGTCTGCGCTCACCCGGCCTAGCCTTTCATGTCAGAGGGCGAGTGGGAGTTAAATGTGTAAACAAAGGGAAAAGCTACTTATGCATGTAGGACAACTAAAGTCACCTACAAGATCTCCAAACCCTTCCTTACCATTCTACCCTTCTTTTGTACACCAAAGACCATTTAAAAAAAATGTTACCCCCTAAATCCCACCCAGCCGTTTTTGAGTCAACAATCATGTCTGTACATAGAAAGGAATAGGGTATCTTTCAGATATGTTTGTAGACGGGCAACCACATCATGAACACAATGCGGTGCCGAACTGAACGGTGTATTAAAACTGTGCGAATCAATAAGTTAGCCTTGAAATTGATAACGTTGTGTATTTATCTGTCATGCGTGGCTAATTTCAAACGGATATACGGATAATTCGCCATTGCCACTCGGCTGAATCGCCAAAGATTTGGTTAGCGGTGTACTAGTTTTCAATGTGATATGAAAGGAAACATGACGTTTTTACACACCAAGACAAGCAGACACCGGCACAAACGTACTAGTTTTTTTTTTCCAATGGTCTAAAATCTTTTCTTTAGGCTATCAAGACAATAACGCCTAGTGCTATGGAATGTTGAACATGGGGCTGTTCGCTTATTTCCGCGTTGTTATAGATTTTTAAATAGCATCGTTAAAATCTTTACATTCTTAAATGCCCTACTGTTTGCGTTAGGCTAGAACTTTGTACACAGTTGACCATAGTGCGTTAGGATAGAACTGTGTGCACAGTTGACATAGTGCGTTAAGATAGAACTGTGTACACAGTTGACATATTGCGTTAGGATAGAACTTTGTACACAGTTGACATATTGCGTTAGGATAGAACTTTGTACACGGGCGTCACAGTTGACATAGAGCCTACTACAGGGGAATTCTAGAGATTTTAAGCTACATTCTAATGTGCCCGCAAACACAATCTGAGACGTGTAGATTTTAAACATTTTGAGACACGTTTGTCTTTTTGTGGGCATCAGCGGGGTAAGCAAGGTTCGGGGATGGTGGCGGGATCAAACGTTTAACATTTTATGTTAGATTTTTTTACTTTATAAACCAAAGTTTTTATAAATTCGTATGACTTTGCAGCTCACACGAGCCAGAAGTCCTGTTTCATTAAGCAAGTACGAAAGCATGAGATCGTTAAATATTAATGCAAAATGGTATATATATTACATGTTTACCTGTACTCTGAGTCGAACCCCTGTACGTGGCTGAAAGTGAAGTTGTTACTTAAAATACATCATGTAATCAGGAATGTATGAGGCTTTTATAAAAAAAAAGTTACCACTGTGACAGTAAATTAATTTGTGGAAGGAAAATAATCACAACTTATCTGGTTGCTTCTTGATGCCCAATATTTGACAATGATTGATTCTTGTATGTGACATTGCCAGAAAAGGCGGGTGGTGTCCACTAATAAAACGATCGTCTTACATTGTACAAACCTGCGAGTTCTCTAAATCTTATTTGACAAGAAACCACAAGACAACCTTAAAACCAAGCCAAATGTGCAGTTCACCCCAACAACATATCAGCTAGTAACTTGTGTATCAGTGATTTGTCTCCTGCTAGATCGTTCAGCTGCCGTAAAAAGCTCCTATATAGTTCTAGTAAAAGGATATGAAGCATAACTATACTGCTGGAATTCCCCCAACTTTCATGCACTTGAAAAGATTTTGAGACGCGCAAACCCTGGTCTGTGTTACTTAATTGATAACCCTATCCCCTTTAAACGAACAGGTCGAGACAACCGGGCACAATTTGCCCCCCCCCCCTCACTTCTTCCTGCTGGGAATGCTACGATAGGCAACCTTCCTTAAGGTTTTAACATACCCCTCCCTCACCCCTTTGCGCCGCGTACCCCAACACTGTACTGTTCGCAATATAGACAGAAAGGAGTGTTGAATGCACAGGTGATATCTATCACAATGGACAATTAGAAGGTAACGGTGTTTTTTCCTAACCCACCCCTCCGTCACACCTTCACCCCTCCACCCCTCCATAACATTTCCTGGCTTTCTGTTTAGCCGCTTTGGTATGCATAAACCGAAAGTCGGTAAAGGGTTTACAATAGTGTTCATGTCAAAATGTTTTACCGGATTCGGAACGTTTAAAAAATGATTAACGAAATGATATACGGGGACTTGAACAAATGTAGGGGTGTCTTTAACGAAGTAGTGTGTCCACGTGTGACGTCCCGTGCATCCTATAATACCCCCGGTGGTTGAGACTCGTTAGCCTCGGATGGCCACTCAAACTCATCTAAGAGAAGGCAAGCTCTGAAATCAATCCAGGAGTCGCGTAGGCGTTATGGCATGACACAATGAAAATTTATACTCCTGCGACGTGGAACGCATACAGGGCATAGCGAGACACAAGAAACTGTTCCGGTCTTCTCCTGGATCACCCTGGTCTATTTCCAGTCGTCTTGACTTAATCTTGCCATTGGAACAAATAGGCCAGGACGCAAAAATGAGGCTGACGAAGAATTGAGCAACTCTACCTCATTTTAAATAAAATACAGCTCTAGATCAAGGCTACTGCTCAAGTCGAAGCCTTGGTCATCTTCGCGTAACGAGGAAAAATTGCAAATATATACCATGATGCCCTGTTTCTAGCTAGGGCATTGTTTCGGCATCTTCTGCCTGTTTGACACTCTCACACACTGAAGTTCGCCAGCTGGAACAGTGCTCAGCGATGATCTCACATTCATTGATTCAATGATTTATGTGGATGTTAAGTTATTGGAACATCCATAATTTGGGCTAAACACATCTTTTCAAGCCTCAGAGACATTCCACGTCAATTGTTTTCTTCCTTGCTGGAATGCAGCAGGAAGGCTAAACCAGGCATTCTATTTTATCACACATCTTGAACACAAGAAAACAATCGCAAGCCCTGTTCGCCGATCCAAACAGCACAATGCCTTGATAGTTCATTGGAGAAAGGTCCCTGACCGCCTGTCCTTGAAGTTGAAGTGTAGCAAAATCATCGGCCTCCCCCTCCTCCCGGCATTTTGTGGGTTTTTTTTTTTAGTCTTGAGAAACTTTCTTTTCTTATGTCTGTACTTTGCTCAAATCATTGAGATAGAGATTGTTTATTATTATTATTTTTTTTTTTTGTGGTGTGGGTGATGTATTTTCATTTTATTAATGTCTTGAGTTGTTCAGAGAGCTGTTATACTGTATAATATTGGAATGCGCAGCTACTCTTTGAAAGATTTAAAAAATGCTTTGCCGCAGCACCATTTATTTGGTATAGCATTTATGGTTGCTTTCAGTTTCAGTATCTTCTGGATGTGTATACTGTTGCTTTCAATAACGAGAGATATGTCGACAGTTTGCATTAGACAAAACAACTTGTAGATGTTGCGATACATATTACATTCATTAACAAACCCATTGCCCGTAGTATTGTAATGAATGATTCCCATTTCGGGAACCTCCCGGACCAAACCAACCAACCAACCTCTCGTCGTGGATTATATTTTCGTCCATCGCGGTAGTCGTCATTCGCTCGTGTTTGATAGCACGGGACAAAAGCACGTCTGCCCCGTGTAGCTTGCCCTGGTGTCATCGAGTTGGATGAAAGAGACTGGAACGGGAGAAGGGGGTGGTGGGCGGGATAAGGTGGCGTTCCTTTGCAGCTTTTTTTTTTTTTTTAAACCCTTTCTTTCTTTCTTTAAAGAAAAAATGTCGAGGTTTCTATGGAGCACCTGTTGATTTTGTGCCTAGCCTTGGGTGTGTGTGTATGTGTGTGTGTGTGGGCGCGTAGCTGTCAAGTAACGGTATGAGGGGGACAGGAGATGAGCTCTGTGTAAAGGTATGTGTTTCCTCCACTAGGTGGATGTTAAACTACTCCCCCCCCCCCTATTCGTCTCCAAATTAATTGTACTTGAATACTGATTGCTATAAAGTAAAGGCACTGTTATTGTCCAATTTCAAATTGATTTACAAAAAAAGCGATTGCCTTTTTATCATTAATGTAATAGTGCCGTTTCAAAATTAATAAATATTACTCTAATCCAAACATTTTCCAAAATCATGGACGTAAGACGTAAGGTTATTTGAGGGTTTTGGAAAGGTGGGTAAGACCAAAACAAAAGAGTGTGCTATCTCCTAGGGAGCTGGGCGAAACACACCTGACAGGTCAGTTAGGACGGCAGGCACCCGCGACTAAATCGGGTGGCCGGGGTCAAGGACTCGCGTCCACTCCCATTCCACTTGGCAGACACCGCGACATGTGTTGACGCCCGGTTGATCTTGGCCCGGGGAGGGGGGGGGCGCTACTGTGTGTGATAGAGGATCAGAAGTTTTAAACAAGTTTTTTTCTTTCTCCATAAACGGTCTTGCTAAAATATCTCCCGAGAGCCCGTCTTAAGACATGTCTGCGACCGAAAAGACACAGCACCGTGTTAATGAAACCTTTTTAAATTATACACGAAACTTACCAACCGCATCCAGCGTCTTATATAATGGGACATAGCTAAAAAAAAATGTGTAATTAACGGCAGTTCAGTGCGAGTATTTGTAAAGCCTGTAAAGCGATTGCTTGACTATACGCGCTCGTTGGTAAATATAATGGCTTCACAAAGAGGATTACACAATTATATCCCCCCGCCCCCCTTTTCCACGAGCAGACTAACTTGTGACGGTGTAACCGCTTCCTGCATCTACTTATCTCAACCCCATAGCCGGCGCCCAAATTCCCCCTTCCCCGGCGCTTCTGGTGTCCTCTGCCTGTTGCATGGCATGGCGTAAGGCCCGTTTAAGGCTACATATTCCCGTTATTCGCCACTCCTCGCCGCTATATATAAATGGCTGTCTGGGGTCTCATTGTATCTTGGCGATGTCTCGCTGTGTTTTTTTTTTTTTTTTAGACCTGTGAAAAACCATGGTAGTCCGCACCGATTCCTTTCATATTATAATTATAAAAAATGCACTCAGGCTTTAAAAAAAAAAAAATATATATTTTTAAAAATCGTGCCGCCGGATGATCTTTTTAAAAAAGTTTCTATTTTATATCGTTGCTGTTGCTTCTTAAGGTATTTTTAATGCGTTAGTGGTGCCTTTAAGCCAAAGTCAGCGTTGCAGACCACGTGTTTGTCATAGAGCACTGACGAATCTCGTTAGGGTGGTTTAAACCAGCGGTTCTCAACCTGGGGGGTGGCGGGACCCTTTTCCAAGGGTCGCCTAAGACCATCTGAAAACATATATCCTTACAGCTATGAAGTAGCAACGAAAATAATTGTGTGGCTGGGGGTCGCCACGACAGGAGAAACAGTATAAAGTTTTAAGGGGTCGCGGCACTAGAAAGGTTGAGAACCACTGGTTTAAACGGATGTTAATTACCATGTAAGCTCGGTGGTGCAGATTGCGTGGTCGCTCAATGTGTATAGTTTGGAAGATTGTTGGTCAGAAAGGGCTGGGAACATTTTTGGTCGGCCAGTCTATGTTAGGAAGGGAAGATTGTTGGCCATTGTATGTAAAGAAGTGTCGGTCGTGTGGGCGTTGAAGGGGGGGGGTGGTGTGAAGCTTATGCGATAAATCAGAGTGAACTGCTTAGCCACCAAAATATAGTTTCCCTACCCCACAAAACCCATCAAAATAGTCGTCTACACATCCCATCAAAATACACTCTCCCAAACAACCCACCATAATACACTCTCCCAAACAACCCACCATAATACAATCTCCCACACAAGTGTGATGGAGCACAGAACATAACACATTGTAGGGCTTATTTATTTTTTTTCTCGATGGTGTTAACTAATCCAGTTGTACAAAGTGAACTGGCCTGAAATGTAAATGGATCCCATTACTTGTAATAAAACTGTTACCGGTAATATCCCTAGCTCTATGGTCTACTGCAAGAATCAACAGTCCTTGCAATAGGGAGAAGTTGCGCGGGGGTGGTGGTGGAATGATACCACAACCACAATTTATGTGGGGCAAGCACCTTTAACAATGACATCAAAGCTTGAGAGAGTGAGGGGGGAGGGGGGGCGGCATGTATTTCAATAGAAATAGCAGCATCGTGTCATTAATTTTGGCGATGGCCATGAACGAGCCAAGTTTCTTCATCGTTTAAGTTTGATCGTTGACCTAAATATTACTTCATACAGTTGTAATCTAATCCATTCGAGAGTTTAAAGTCTCGTTGGTGAAACCAATTTTGGGGACCGATTTTTTAAATATTTTTTAAAGGGTATGAGGGTGATTAAAAAAAAAAGGCAATAATATAACTGGTGCATTCATTATGTAATACGAATTTTTTATTGGTGGCTAAAATCAACATTGCTGTAGTGCAATTCACAGAAAATTGTGTATCTTTTAGCAACAGGAGATTTTTTTTTTAAATGCAACGAACATGTGAAACCTGCTTCACCTGTATGGGGATTTCATTGATCGGAGCATTGATTTGTTCACAAATCAAAAATGGATTTCCTGTTCTTGGACATGGTATTCATCCACATTTCCTGTTCTTGGACATAGTATTCATCCACATTTCATGTTCTTGGACATAGTATTCATCCACACTCCCTGTTCTTGGACATAGTATTAATCCACACTCCCTGTTCTTGGGCATAGTATTCATCCACATTTCATGATCTTGGACATAGTATTCATCCACATTTCATGTTCTTGGACATAGTATTCATCCACACTCCCTGTTCTTGGACATAGTATTAATCCACACTCCCTGTTCTTGGGCATAGTATTCATCCACATTTCATGATTTTTTTTTTGTTTTTTTTTTAAAATGTTTGTCAAGGCTTCCTACATTTTTTTTTTTTTTTTTTTAAATCCACCACTCGCTTCACTAGACTTTTGTCTATGTATCCAGTCCGTGCCTTAATAACAATAGTGAGAAACACTTGAAATGCGCCCATTGATGCAGTGCGCTTCAAGTGTGCGACGATAAAGTCTCGCCTCGTGCAACCACCATTGCGGTGAAGGGAAATGCACAAACTCCATTGAAAAGACGCCTGGGCCCGGGTAGTTGTTTTATGACTTGTGAGTGGGGGGGGGGGGGGGGTCTCTTTCCTAAGTAACGTGGGTTCGGCCGGGGGGTTCAAAGGGCGGGTTCAAAGATGTGGGGGGAACAATTAACCCTTGGAGTTGAAAGGGCACGTTCATAGATGTGGGGAGAACATTCCACCCTTGGAGTTCAGAGGGCGCGTTCGTAGATGTGGGTAGGAGGAACCACAAATAATTAACTCATATATTCATTCATTATTATTATTATTCTTAACAATAGTATATACACCATATAAGTGTTATTTGCTGCCGTCTGATTAAATATCTCTTTAAATTGTTCCGCCACCCTTTTTTCAAACATGGACCCCATCACAATCACTTAATTCCTTACGTTCGAGAGAAATAGTGCTCAACTATGAACTCTTTTAGAGAGACCAATGGCCAACAGCAACTGCCCAACGCAACCCCCTTTGACATCTCATGGAACACATGACGGCTGGAGCTATGCACCGTTGATTACATGGTATAGATAGTAATTTATGCCACATAATTTGTATAGTGCATTTCAAAGCGACCATGAGTTTGGTTTCTCCTTCGTGAATTCACATCGCGACTTCGCCCACGTTACGACTTCGCCCACGTTACTACTTCGCCCACGTTACGACTTCGCCCACGTTACGACTTCGCCCACGTTACGATTTCGCCCACGTTACGACTTCGCCCACGTTACGACTTCGCCCACATTATTATTATTAAAGCTTTCATTTGTTTTTCTCCAAACAAATTGCCAGGAGATAAACAAAAAGATTATATCAAATAACATTTGAATTGCGTTAAGGTTCTATATCCAAAAATAGACAATTAATCCAAAGACCCCCACCTCAATCCAGCCCCCCCCCCCCCCCCCCCCCCCCCCCCCCCCCCCCCCCCCCCCCCCCCCCCCCCCCCCCCCCCCCCCCCCCCCCCCCCCCCCCCCCCCCCCCCCCCCCCCCCCCCCCCCCCCCCCCCCCCCCCCCCCCCCCCCCCCCCCCCCCCCCCCCCCCCCCCCCCCCCCCCCCCCCCCCCCCCCCCCCCCCCCCCCCCCCCCCCCCCCCCCCCNGCTGTCTTATTTTGAATTGGGCCACTCGATGTTGTTTTATTATGAGGTGGGCCTCTCGATGGTCCAGCCCCCTCCCCTCACTCCAGCCCCCTCCCCTTACTCCAACTCCTTTATTGTGACGACATCTACTGAAAATAAACTCACGGTGTTCCCTCTATAAAGCCCTCTATTATACCGAGGTTATTCTGCCCTACCTTCCGGCGCGTAGTCAAACACTTCAAAAGATGTAAGGATGACTTTTTATTTAAATAATTAAGTTGGATGAAATTCCACCGCTTATTTAGAGAGGCGTCTCTTTGTTCCGTCCAAAATATTCTTGCCATCAGATTTTTTTTTAAAAAGGAATTCTTCCTGTTATGGGACACTTCCCGGAAGACAAGAGTCTGCCTTCAAAGTCGTGACTTTAAAATAAAAAAACCCATAAAAACAAACCCCATCATGAACTGGTAGTTCGCGTCTCAAGTAGGGACGTCAACATATCGTCTTCTTTTATTATTACTGGTTATATTTTCTTGGCCTTCGTGGAAATATATCAGCCACCTACCACATCAGACAAGCGAGGTCCGAAGACTTAAAGTTAACTACGATGTAAACTTGTACATACTTGATGTTGAGGCTATGAAATAAATGAAAAAAATCTCTCCACACCACACAACAATTTATCAGGTATTACAATAATCTAATATCGTTAAAGTTGAAGAGTTGGATTACTTATAACATTCCGACACGGGATTAAACACAAAAACTTGACGGGAGAAACAAGCTACTGTTGTTCATATCATTTGATAACTGCACTATTTTACTCGATCAGCATCAACAATCAACGGGAGATATTTAATAAAAAAAATTTGCATCGTACATGTGAAACCTGCTCCAATAGTATTTGAACTTTACTAATCAGAGTATTGATTTGTTTCAAACTAGATGTGGTTTATCTAATCATCAATACCATTTTTCCCTGTGCATATCCTTAAGATGTGTTCAGGCGTACACCCTTCTCCTCATTATGTTTTAAATACCGACCCCCCCCCCCTTTTTTTTTTTTTAATTTATTTTTCAATTTTTTCTCTTTTTTTTTTTTAAATAAATTTTCCAGTTATTCACTTTTAATAAACTATATCTACTTTAACAAAAAAAATTTTTTTTTTTTTTAAACTGCCGATAAACGTAATTATCCCCCAAAAGCTGTGTAAATGTACGGCTCCAATTAAAAAGCTTCTCGGAATTTAAAATGTTCAACTATATTCATTCGTCATAACTTATTATTTTTTTTTTTCTTCTTTTTTTTTTTGACAGATCAATGGATTAATCGGATCACCATAATGGAGTTGCGTTGGATTACATGAGGTGTGGTCGAAAATGCCATGAGTTCACTCCTGTAGTAGAAAGATGGGATATTACTGCTGTTTACTGCTGGTCACCTCCTTCCTATGTGGAATTCGTTTTGGATTGTCTGATGACAACAAACCTGAAGGTAGGCAAAGCGTTCTAGAGATTATTAATTTTAAAATATATATATATTTTTTTACCAAACGCTCAATCACAGTGTTATGAACTTTAACTTCTTCTTTCAAAGTCATTATGTGGCCAATTTACTTTTTTATAACATTCACAGTGCTACGCTCTGCTGTCTATAGGGAGAAATTAACCTCTTATTTTAAGTTTATGGCTCGTTCTAAACAGTGCATAACAAAAGACGAAACCATATATGGGAAATACAATAGCAAAAGAATACAACTCTTAAACAGTTTTTTAAGATTTCTCGAGAATTACGCACTGTAATCGCCTCTCACACGTTCCACATAATTCTACAAGGTTCTAAGAATAAACAGACAATTGATTTTATTTAGTTGGTAGTAGACAAGGCTAAGAGACTATTTTTAGCTATCCACACCTTAAAGACGGCCTCGAGCTTGTTTGGTGTCTTTTAGAATACATGACGTAAACCTACATAATCAAACCCTAGAATACATGACGTAAACCTACATAATCAAACCCTAGGATACATGAAGTAAACCTACAGAATCAAACCCTAGAATACATGACGTAAAGCTACACAATCAGAACGGTCCACATAACACACAGGTACAATTTTGTTTTAATGTGTGCGTAAGTTCTGATCTACACCGCCGATGTTCCATTTGACTGTTGATGCCGGATTTCAGCCAAAATTTCTTGTATAAGTCCGTAGCGGGGGATGGTGGTCGGACCGACGTCGAAGGAAGTAGCACATTAAGTTAGCTCTTTACATTCATTTCTCTGATTATTTAGGGGCGACCATTTTTTTTCTTTCTGTTACTCCCCGCCTAAAAAGGTTTTAAATCAACAGGATGTGTTTGCTGACAATTGCTAAAAGAGGTAGTCAGCAAACAAAATACCAACAGGCTTTGCTGCACGAAAGCCCGAAAGGCGTGAAGAATCAAAGAAGTGTTTGATAGAGCACGCCCCTGGTCCTGTCCGTTGTCACACTTGAATCTCTAATCTTCTTGAAGGCATTGCCACGCGGGTTTTCGCGTTCAACGACATGGCGTAAGGGCATTGGCATCAATTTAAAATGTGTTAAAGCACCGGTGTTCTACAACTCCAATCATTGCCTCACAACTAGTCCGCGCATTGGAATTTTAAGTTCTTTTGACAAATGAAAAAAAAATTACAACATCAATCAGGAAACAAGAAATTTAACAATTTGTAACAGAATAATGTTTGACCGTCTCTCTTCCCCTCCCTCTCTCGTCACTCCCTCCCTCTCTCGTCACTCCCTCCCTCTCTCGTGCCTCCCTCCCTCTCTCATCCCTCCCTCCCTCTCTCATCCCTCCCTCCCCTTCTCTCCCACCCCTACTCTCTTTCCACACTCTTTTTCTTCGCCCCCAGAGTTTGTTAGTGATCGAATCTAAGACTCAACTTTCCACTTATCTCCGGGCGCCACTTATCTCCATCTGTTTGCACCTATCGCTATCGCTCACAGCCCCTGCATCCCACCAACTTCGGTGTCACGTTACGCCCCGTGTTGACAGATCAATAGCCAAGGATTTCACCGTGATTGTAAACGTTGAAGGCCTCGCTTTCCGACATCTTTCAAGCCTCGACAGTTTTGCTTCCGGTGAGCCGTTTCTGACGATAGTTCCTTCCCTTGTTTTAAGGGTAACTTTTTTTTCTCTTCTCTCGCGCTCGCTACACGGTGCATGTCGCGTTTTCCTTTGCCGTTATTCAGCGGCCTCGCTGGGCCCCGTCCGAGTGTGGCCACGGAATGTGCTACCCGCCAACCTTCCATTTTCTCCCAATTTATTGTGGTATTCGTTTCTCCAAACACACCGGGCCTTGATACCTTCGGCTACCTCCGTGAGGCGTGTGTGTGTGTGTGTGTGTACTCTGATAATGCCCTTGTATATTTTTCTAGCCGGCTGGCTTTGCTTTTCTCTGCCAACTTGAACTTTGAGGAATCTGCAGGCTGTACGAGAGCGGCACATTTCCGGTGTTTCTGCCACTCATCAGGCATCGAGGCTGGCAAGAGAGCTTGAACATGCTGCGCTTTTACTCAATGAATTTTTTTTTTTTAACCCTTTGTTCCTTTTGTACATTTATACCTTCCACTTAGATTTTACTCCCGACTATTTTAGGGGAAAGAAAATTGCGTTTATTAAAATAGTTCTAATCGTTTTTAATTTCTCCTTCCAAATGACGATCATCTTGAGGAACCGAAACATGTCCCACACCATGGATTTTGGTTCAGACACCTATCATATCGTAACTTGTAATACATTTTTATGATAAATTGTAAATTTCAATTATCCTTAGATTAAAGGAATTTATTGACGCGTTCCACAAAAAAAAAAAAAAAAAAAAAAATATTTATTTCCTTTTTTTTTTTTTTTTTATCTCTGTGGTTTTGACTCGGTTAGTCTGGTGCTCCTGTCATTATCTGGTGTTTCTTTGATCTTACGTTTATCCGTCGACAAATAATTGTTGTAGTGCCATTTCCTCATGCGTGTGTGTTGTTAAACTATTCACCAGGTAATCACTGCATATGGAGTACATAAAAAAAAGTGCGTCGCTAAAGAAAGGCTATACAATGACAGCCCAATGCAACAAAATAAAGATCAAATTCCACGATGAGATATTGATAGTGGTTTTTTTCGTGACGAAAAATATTAAAAGTAATAATCGTTTATTTTGTATTTGTATTTTTGTATTTTTTAAATATCTGAGTAGTTTTTTTTTTACTTATACAGCGAAGTTAACAAAAAAAATAAATAGACAAATTAGTTTGATATCTGTCAAAAGCTGTCAAAAGCTTTTAAAATTGCATCCTCTGTTTTTCACAGTTAACTTCTTTCACGTTTAATTAAGCATTAGGTCCTTAATGGGATGCATATGTCTTTAACATGTTTTGAAAATCAGGGAAGGCAGCCAACTGCAGGGAATGCATAACGAAAGGGTTGGAGAACTCACCTAAAGGCATAATCCGGGATACATTTCAAAATGTGAGATTAAAGGGGGAGGGGGAGGGAGACAGGCCCAATTCTTGCACGCGGCCTCACCAGGGGAGGTAGAAAAGCTAGATTTGAGCCCGTGGCTGAGGGGGGGGGGATTAAAAAGGGTCGTGGCCCCTTGCCTTTAGTTTGTTTGTTTCCGGTCCCATTTTACATAAACACACGTGCGACGTGTATGCGAGCTCTGCGGCCTTCACTGCGGGGTTTGTGAGTTATACACGCGCGTTCTTAGCTCGACAAGGTTTACTCTACTCATGACCGCACTCGCTAGCATTTATCTATATGCATGACAAATAATAAAAAACATTTTAAAAAAAAAATGAAGTTTCTAAACATACATTTGTGGTTCACCGCATTAAACGTAAGGTGAAAAAAAAAGTTAGAAAGGGCCAGGATCTTGAGTTGTTAAATTCAGTCCACCACAGCTTTATACCAACATTAACTTCAAAATTTAATATTTCGCGAAACTTCTATTTTAGGGTCAAAGGCCAGCATTGTGTAACGGGGGATGGCCGAAGCCCAACTCCCGGGACACACTCCCGAGACTCCATGGTGCTGCTGGTGAAAAAAAGTCGATTTCCGGTTAAATGAAGAAATAGTACATTTGCCACAACAAAACGTTTTTGGCCTCCACATTTTATCACTCCACATTTTATCACTCGTTTTGATAAAAAAAAAAAATTAGACCATGAAAATTGGTAATTGCGTGACACCGTGTACATCACGAAAAGTGGTGTTTTTGTGTGTGTGGGAACAGCTTTCTTGTTTTCATCACGATAGATCTGTCCATATTGTACAGCATTGATATATCATTATAATCTGTGCATGTCCATATTGTACATTCCCGATATATCATAATAATCTTTACATGTCTAAATAGTACCAAAGCAAAATATAATATGCATCCTCAGCACCTTACAATTAGATCAGTGGTTGTTAGCCTTCCTCATACCGAGACCCTTTAATGCAGCTCCTCATGTTGTAGCGGACCCCAACCACACAATTATTTTCGTTGCTACTTCATAACTGTTTAGTATGTCTGTTTTCCGATTGCCTTAGGCGACCCCCTGGGAAAGGGTCGTGCGACCCACATGTTCAGAACCGCTGTACTAGATTACGCTTCATTTCTTAATTAGCTCCTCATTGTCGGAATGGGATTTTTCTCTCATACTCTAAAATAGTTGTTTGCTAGGATTTTGTCAAAAGATGCAATAAAATAAACGTGGATCATCATCCACATCCAGTGGCCATTCAGCCTTCAGCCCCGAAATAACTCTGTTGTGACCTACTTCCACTGATTTCACGTTATGAAATTAAACAGGAAAAAAAAAAATGAAATATAAAAAAAAAATTGTTAACTAGTTCTCAACAATTAAGTTTGAGGATATTTTTTAATCTGTTAAAACACGAAAACGTGCATTATATTATTATATTACAATCCATTACATTTTTTGTGTGGATACTTTTAAATTAAGTAAATTAACAAATGTTATCAATCAGTTTTTTGTGTGTTTTTTTTTTATTTTATAGATGGCAAAGAAAATGTCGGTCTGGTTGTTTTTCTCATCTCATATGTATATATATTGGCTTCTAGTGTTGCTTCTTCCATTTCACAACCGGCCCTCCCCCTACTCAACATGCTTTATGTTAATAGGACTGAGTTTTAAAAAAAATCTTTCAAGCCGTGGCCGTCATGCGGGAAGTATCTCAGGGTGAAAAAAATGGTTTATGTTAATCTTTGAAGAGCCACGAGTATGGTGTAAGACTGTCCGTATGAGCGTTTGCAGGACCGGCAGGTAGGATGTAGGACTGTCTGCATAACTTTTTTTTTTTTTTTTAAGGCCGGCAATTATTACAGAAAATGATAAGTTAATCCTTTGTTGTAACACTTGGACCTATCGGGTATTTTCTCAAAATGCCCGAACCCGGTGTAAAAAAAAAATAAAAAAATAGCTGCACCCGGTTAGTGCTTAACAAAAGAACAGTCCGCTTCAACTTCTGATCAAAACAGAAAACAAATAGTGGATTAAACTGGTCTCCCGCTCTTCCTTGTTCCAATGTTAACATTTCCATTTTTTTGATTCATCAAACTGTCACCCCAATGCATGCATGCAATGCCTTTTAACCCACGTAACGGTATTAGTTATAAGATGCATTTGTAAATATAAAAGCCCTCTACGTCTGATGCAGGGACTAACCTATTTAGCGCCCGCGAGACCTGAAGATTGAATGAAAAATCTTGTTGGTTGGGTTTAAAAAGAATCGCTACAGGTTATCTTGGACGTGGTACACACAGGCCGGGGTAAAAAGTGATACCACAGCAACAAGTGGGTCGAACTTCCGGTCGACTTGGTAGAGTGACAACGAACTTGTTGTTTGAATAGAAAATTCATGGTGGAGACACCGGGGGAGGGGAGGTGGCTTAGAGAAAGAATTGGCGAGACCTTTTTTTTTAAAGGGGGTGGGAAGGGAGATAGGAAGTGGGATAGAACCATTTTGTTCTGTTTGTTTGTTGATCGCATTACTACGCCTGTACATTACATGGGCGTGGTGGGGGGCTGTTTTGGTTGAAGTTTGTCATATCTATCAGCAGTTCTTAAAACTATGTTTCTGTTAAAACTGTTTTTAGACCTGTGAATTCGACCAATAACGTGCATTCTGATCGCACTCGTAGAAAACGATAGTCTACTGGAACCCCCTGCCAACCTTTTAAATCCCCATAACCAAAGTGGTCGTCCGTACAGTACGGTACAGTGGAAGGCTACGTTAACTTAGATCAATTACCAAAAGTTAGGGTTTCTATGTCGATGTAATCCAAACCGGTCTGAGTCCTGATAATTTCTTCTGACGTAAAGCTTTGAGAACAATTACTGGAATCTTTATATTTTGTGAAGAATGATTTACCCCCCCCCCCAAATTTCAAATAACAAATAATTCGTTTTGCTACTTAAAACAGGAGAATTGTACCCGATCAGTGTCAAGGCCCTAAGCTTATAAGCTTAAATGGTACCTATATGCAGACCTTCTTACAAACCGGTCTGAGTCCTGATAATTTTTTCTGACTTAAAGCTTTGAGAACAATTTCTGGAATCTTTATATTTTGTGAAGAATGATTTTCCCCCCCCCCCCCAAATTTCAAATAACAAATAATTCGTTTTGCTACTTAAAACAGGAGAATTGTACCCGATCAGTGTCAAGGCCCTAAGCTTATAAGCTTAAATGGTACCTATATGCAGACCTTCTTTTCTCCCTTCATTCAGGCATGTTTTAACCTACATTCAGACATGCTTCAGCTAGGACAACGCCGGGTGATGACCCGAACACCCGGAAACGCCGAGTATCAACACTAATGGCACATACCCGCACCCTGCCAAGAACTAAACGGAGCCGGGTTCAGGGTGTTAAAAAAATTAAAATATATTTTCATTTGTTATGAGTTCTACCCAGTCAAGAACAACTACATCTTTTTTTTTACGTAGTATTTTTTGTGTACATTTGATCTGAATTAAAGAAATAATAATAGGAAAAAAATGACTAGCGATTTGTGCGAAACTAAATTTAAGCCGAATCAAACCACAAAGCTCTGAAAATAATAATGAACTCGATGTGAATTTCGTGTAATAATTTGTCTTAGCAAGATAAAATGCATAGCTTTGGTTAGGACCATCGCACTTACTATGTACAATTGATATTTATTCATTTCACATTGCTGGCTTATAGTTAGTGACCATAGTTGTCAGTGTGTGTACGTGTGTGTTTTAACAGGCACTTTAGTCAGTGAAGCGATTGGCTTAACTGAAGAATGGATAGGATTTTATCAGCATGATGATATCAATATTTATGAATAGGAATACGTTTGGTATCAGAAAAATTTAAACTGCTACCAACCAGCGACCATTACCACTAACCCGTACGTATAGCGAATCTCCCCTCTGTGACTCTTGTTTTCATTTTTGTTCTCTTAATGGAGAAGGGTAGCGGTTCTCAACCCGTGGGTCACGACCGTCGCAAGAGAATTTCAGAATTTTGGGTTGCTGGAGGGGTTGTGTCTTATTCACCTTAAAATCAGACTCCCATTCACCCTAAAAATCAGACCCCCATTCGCCCTAAAATCAGACCCACTGTTACCTTACATTCAACCCCCTTTCAACCTACATTCAGATGCTACTTTTCACTACATTCAGACCCATTCATATTCAGACCAATTCACCCCAGTTGGTTCAAGCATTTGATCTCTATACGTTGGACACACATGATTTGAACCATGGGGTCCATGCACTCGCGAGAGTACATCAAGCTTCTTGAGGAGGGCCGTGTACTCCGTTTGACATGAATCTGGCTGGTAAATTGACCAAGTAAAGGTGTCTGTTACATCTTAGTCCCGCCGACCGAGTGCAACGACCAAGTGAGCCGTTTACGGCTTCACTCCTTCACATGGTTAAAGGGGGCTGGTCTGGAGGCGACCGGAATGTCACGTGACTCCCGCCCTGACCACTGTGCACACCGATACGCGGAACTGAAGGCTCAAGAGCAGCTTTCTCAAAACGCCTCCTGCGTTAACAGTGTAATATGTTAGCACTTTGACCGGAAAGGCTCTGCCTGTAAATAGTTTAATATGTTGGCAATTTGACCGGAAAGGCTCTGCTCAACACGCAACCTTATTAAAGACGAACTGATCGGTCGGGTTAACTAACATTGTTAGACTGGATTGGCTGTTTGGTTTCTAACCACTATTCATCTTTATTTTGTATATATAAATGAGATGGCAGTATTAAAAGTAGAAGACTAATACAAACTCTTTAACAGTGTCATTTCACCAACAGTGTCATTTCACCAACAGTGTCATTTCACTTACTTTTAATAGGGGTTTGTCATGAAATAATAATGGCGGAAAATATATTAATAGAACACCCGGACATAAAATGTCTGGCCAATCTCATTAAGATATTAATAAAACATCCTGGTATTTCGTCTGGCCAATCTCTCAACAGTTGTTCGGTGCTTCAACATTAATGTGAGCCAGCATAGTGGGTCTTAACATAGACGAAAACGTGTTTAAAATTTCATTTTACGAACGATTTTACAAATTGCAACTTCTATATATATGCGGAAATACATTGGTAGTATCTATGTTTTACGCAAACATTGTTTAAAAATAGTAACATTGCACAAAGCAATGTGACGCTCAGCAAGTTCTTAGAAATTACAAACATATTGAAAGAAAAGAAGAAAAAAAAAGTGGGGAGTTAAACTTTTGGCGAGGGTTTCTCGAAGTGGTAGGCATAAGCTTTCAGATTATTTATAAGTACCTTGTGCTTTTCTGCGATATCCGAAATCCTTCAGGGTTCCGCTTACGCAATCGTTTTCGAGTGTTCATCAGAAAACTCATTTCACCTCTTTGGTCCATAAGTGATGTACATGCAATTTTGAACTACCATCTAGAATGATTGTACCTGCTCAAAGAACTGAAACCCGGAGTTTGTCAATGTTTTTAACGTTACTTAGCGATATTTCAGCCACGAAGAATTTTATAGTATTTTTTTTAATGTATAAAGCCCCCTAAAAATTTAGTATTTATATATTTTAAATCGAGTCACATTTATTGGTCACATTTTAAGAATTTTATCACGTGTGTTATATGTAAGTTGGACAGTATGCACTACAAACATAGAAAAAAACAACTAAATAATTTAGATTTTAAATATAAGTTGAAGGTATAATGCTAATAGACGCCTTATCAAGGAGAACTCCATGTAGATATCCAATGAGTTATCCAGTGGAGACGCGAATGATCGAGGGATGAGTTTTTCACCCCCAGATTCTGACACGTCTACCAGAAGGCCATGTGGTCCCACCCATTTCAGTCCGTGCCAAGAGTCCTACACACACCGCATAGTAGCTACCAGTGACATCTGGTTTCTCTTGAAGGTCTCAAAACAAGCTCTACTTCCCTTCCTTCCCTCGCTCCTATCCCTTTTACCCTTTTTATACAAACACCCACTCATCTGCCTCGTCCCCATTTTCACTTAAACCCACACATTACAGTAATTCCACATGGCAGATCACAGATTGCTCCAAAGATATAATTATTAATGCCATTAACTTTGTGAATGGTATAACATTTATTGTTACATCGGAACAAGTCCTACATGGGTGAATATTAAGTCCCAACAAACATCGGAACAAGTCCTACATGAGTAAATATTAAGTCCCAACAAACATCAGAACAAGTCCTACATGAGTGAATATTAAGTCCCAACAAACATCGGAACAAGTCCTACATGAGTGAATATTAAGTCCCAACAAACATCAGAACAAGTCCTACATGAGTGAATATTAAGTACCAACAAACATCAGAACAAGTCCTACATGAGTGAATATTAAGTCCCAACAAACATCAGAACAAGTCCTACATGAGTTAATATTATGCCCCAACAAACATCAGAACAAGTCCTACATGAGTCCTGGACGATTTAACATTGTATCCCAACAATAAATAAGACGAAAATGGCGCATAAACATTTTCTCCCATTGAGTCGTTCATCGGTAATTAAACCCGGTTGCTATTTTTAAATCCTTTTATATTTTCATCGCTATAAAGGATTTATATGAGCAACTTTGTTTTTAAAGGTTGTTAAAGGTTGTTTATTCTTGTACTTTCAATTCGCAAAGACAAATTTCTTCAATATACATGGTATCAAGCCAAAGTAGACCTAACATGGGTGTCACATAAACTAGAAATGTATCACCTCAGACCTGATCTAAGACCGTACATGTTTCACGAATATCAAAGTTTGCTCTCAATCGATACAATTTTTATCGTATGCCTAACAAACCCTGCCGCCTCCAGCTTTTTCTTTTACTTCATGCATTCTAAAACTCTTTTGTGTTATTTGTTTCTTGTTTCCAGCACCTTATTTTAAAGAGCTGCCAGACCTGGACATGAAGACGACCCCAAACGAGAAGCTGACGCTGTCGTGTCGCGCGTACGGCACCCCTATTCCTTATCGTGTCTGGTATAAAAATGACGTACCTATCAACATTCACGAGAACGACAGGTGAGTTTGTGTCGACCCTGTCATCGTCGAGGCTATTTTATATTATGTAGCAGGGGTCACCAAACTACTTTATTAAAACTACACAGGGGTCGGTGAAGACCATCGGAAAACACATGAAGTAGCAACGAAATTATTTTTTACGTTTTGGGGGTCACCAAAACATGAGGAAGTGTATTAAAGGGTCGCAGCTTTAGGAAGGTTGAGAACCACTGCTCTAAAAGGAAGGCGTGTGAAAACTTTCTGTGTTTTTTTTTTTTTTTACACTTAAATCAGAACAAGAAATGTATAGTTTCAATTTCATACGTTTTCAACATTTGAATGACAAGGATAATGTTTCCTGAGGCCATGTCCCAAATTTTACATTTATTTTCAAATTCAGCAGGCTCTTTTTGGTTGCTTCATGCTTTCATATCAAACAAAGTTGGCACCTCCCGGCGGTGGTGGTGGTCGGGGGGTGGAGGGGGGGGATAGGTACTCCGATCGGCTACGCTCTTACGCCGCTGCTTATTTTAATATATTTTGTTGTACATTTTGTTTCTGCTTTCATGCTGTAACTTGCTTCATTGTATTTTAATGCCATCTCTCAACGGATTGAAGACGTTCAAATAGGTAGGATGTGGTGTTATTGTTTGTCATTTAAAAAAATATATGACTGAAAATTGATTTCCATTTGAAGTAAATTAATAGATTTAAGAAAAAAAAAAGATATTTAAAAATTGCTGTTTTTTTAACCCTTTCTTCGTGTGTGCAGTCACTTGTATACAGTTGGCTCATCATTAAATTGTAGCCCGTGGTCTCCACGCTTTTAATTGATTGAAATATTGCTGTGCTTCTCTTCAAAAGGCTCAAAATTAAGAAGAACGTGCTCATCATCAACAAGGCACAGCGTGAGGACTCGGGCAACTACAGCTGTCACGTGTCCAACCAGTATGGACACGATTGGATCAACTTTACCGTGCTTGTCTTACGTAAGTCTTCGATTCTCTGTTACTCTTCTGAACTATGTGCGCGCTCAAAGGTTGGGGGGGGGGGTTTGCGGAAGTGGTATTCATTAAGATTCTCTAGGACTGTTTTGTACTGCGTGCGCTCTAGGGGGGAGGGGGGCGGGGAGAGTGGTATTCATTAGAGTCTCTAGGACTATTCTGTACTGTGTGCGCTCTAAGGGTAGGGGGTATTCATTTGATTCTCTAGGACTGTTCTGTGTGCGCTCGGGGGGTGGGGGGGGGTTGTTATTCATTAGAGTCTCTAGGACTGTTCTTTGCTGTGTGCGCTCAAGTGGGAGGGGTGCCCATGTATTCACACACTACTACAGATAATTGATAAGAATCACCCCCAACTGTAGGAAGAGCATTTATGGAGAAGGACTTGGCAACATTTTACATTTTAGCTTGACATAATTTATTTACAGGCACAGCCGTCCCTCGTCTTATCGCGTTCTGAGTATCGCGACTTTGTTTACTTGTATCTAGCTAATATGGGTACCCATATTGACTTTGATATGTTGTTAGAATGACGTTGGCTTGAAAGAGTAGAAACTGTGTAAAAGGGCAAAAGGAGCTTTTATACGAGTTTGTGAAAGTTTAATAACGGTTTGGGAAAGGTTTTATAAATGTGTAAGGGAGTCTTTGTTACACGCACACAGACACACATGCACCGTACGCACACAAGTTAAATATAAGGTCGCTGCTTCGCGGAGATTTCGCCTATCGTGTGTGTGCCGGTGGTTCTATAGACGAGGGACCACTGTATATGTACGTAGTTTCAACCAAAATAATCAACTTATTTTTTTAATTTTTATTTTGTTTTAAATAAAGATACGTTTTAAAATATATCACCAATTTACCTTCATATGGTGAACTATTTCTCTGATCTAACATTTGTGTTTGCTAGGCAAGTTAGAAACCAACACTTTCTTATCAAAGCATCAACATTATGTACACCCAAATTATTTACACCCCCCCCCCCCACCCCCCAAAAAAAAACCAAAAAAAACCCCCAAACAAAAACAAAAAAAAAAAAAAAAAAAAAAAAAATCAAGCAAACAAAAACTCAGCGTGTGGTTGCATGCACAAATATTTGAATGATTTTCTTCTTTCTCCCTTTCAGCTCTGAAAGAGATGGATGAACATTTGAAGGTTGAAACCAGCACAAAGTATTTAGATGGCAGAAATAACGGTATAATTGCATGAGTTTTTGTTTATGTTTTTTTTTAAATACACCATTGAAATAAGTTATTATTCAACTGCATGTCATTAAAACACCACTTACCCAGAGTGACATAGCCGTGAATTACTGACATCTCTATATTATTATTATTTGTACGTGGTTTTATATAGCGTGGTACCCCAGCCTAGGGATAGGCTCACCACGCTGTACATACAATTTAACAAACATAATAAAAAAACTTTAAAAATTAAATTGACATACATTAATTAAATAAAACAAAACAAATGTATATTTAAAACTATTTACATCTCAAGCTGTGGATGGATGACACTCTGTACCATCGTTATTCTGTCAGAGGTGGGAATCCGTCAGGATGGTAGAGATTAAAGAGATGTCAGTTTTGAAGGTTGTGATGTGCTTCTTAGTCTTCCACCCATCCACCTTACTCAATCTTTCCATGTAGCATTTGATACTCTTCAATGCACCATAATAAATGACAATCGTCTTAAATTTTAAGGGGTAGCTGGTATTAACATCATCATTACTTGTGCACTGATCTGAGGCGGCGTCAGATTAAATAAACACAGTATATTCATTTCTCCTTATGGAAAAAAAACAACAACAAAACAACCTTTGTTTAACAGAAGCTAGAGATTAGCCAATATTTTCAGGGGGTCAGACTTAGCCAGAGTATTGAGATATCATTAGGGCTAAAATTGGTGACACCGTCTATGAAAAGGGACACAGCCAGTGTGGGGAAATAAAGGTGGGGGGGGGGGACTCCTAGGCAGTCAACATTGTGAGGTCCCCCTTGATAATTATATCTTAATGCAGTGTTTTCCAAACTGTATTTTGTGGCTTCAGAGTTTAATCCTGTAGTTGTACAAATAAAACAAAATATGTCATATGTCTTCTCAATTTTGTGTAAACCAAACCCCCCCTTCCAGTGCCCTGTCTGTTCTAACAATTGGACTCATATGTGGGCCAGGGCTGCCATGCCTTGGGAATTTTCCCAAGATCTTGGGAATTCACTACCCCATTCAGGACCAAAACTCACCTTTAAAAAAAAAAATCCAAGATCCTTTAAAAAAACAACCCAAAAAAAACAACTCTTATATATTATCATGATCTTGGGAAATATTTTGACCAAATCTTGGCAATTAAAAAAAATTGAGTGACAGTGTCATGGATAGGAGAGGTGGAGGGCGAGTAAGTGGGGTAGGTCCCATTAACAACAGACCAGTTCAAAATAAAAATAAAATATTTTATTGACACTATGAACTAGAATACCAGTTCTTTATTTCAAGGAGTCTGGGCGTTTTCAGCAATGCAAAAATACGGGGATGAGGAAGAAACGTTTCTAAAATTTGGCGTTCATTTTAGGTTATTGTGGCCTCTTTGCACCTTGAACAAAGCACAGATAGGCGCCGCCGCTGACACATTATCTTCAATGTGGGCCTTAGCATGGGCTGTTAGAGCTTTGGAAGTGGGGGGAAGAGAGAAATTGAAAACATCTGGAACTAAATTACAAGAAAACTGTTCCAAATTTAACGTAGTGGCTCCAGTGTTATGTGCCCCCTATTTATATATATATTAACAAACTTTGGCTATCTACATCGGGGATCCCCAACCTGAGAGGATATATAATTTAAATTGGTACATTGTGAATTCAACCCAGATCACGACCTTTATATCAACTACCATCTAATGATGGGCTTGATGGCCATCTGGTATGCATCAGACACCACCCTGAATCTTAATTCATAAAAAACAAAACACTTATATTATTATGAAGATGATTTTAGATTTAAAAAAAAAAAACAACTAAATTTGATTGATTCATTTTGGAATTACTTCTCAAACTGGGTCGTTAGAGAACTTGTCATCTATTTGACCACTGTTTCTATTTCCAAATACACTTGTCACTACTACCTCTGATTCTCATGAACACTTTTTAGTGATTTCTTTCCTTTCCTTACATTCAGCTGACAAGGAAAAACTTGGTTGGAGTGATAAAATGAATTTTATTAAGTTAAAAATTGGCCAAGCGACTTCATTTATTGCATTGGAATGTCATGCCAAGGGCAAGCCTGAGCCAACATTGAGGTGGCTGAGAAATGGGGAGTCATTTTTAGAAAACAAAACAGGAGGACGGGTGAGTTTTAAAAAAAAAAAAAAAAAAAAATTTAAAACAAATTATTTTTTGGATTTAAAAAACAATTTTTTTAAAAAAAAAAAAAAAAATTTAAAAAACAAAATTATTTTTTAGAGCCAACATTGAGGTGGCTGAGAAATGGGGAGTCATTTTTAGAAAACAAAACAGGAGGACGGGTGAGTTTTAAAAAAAAAAAAAAAAAAAATTTAAATCAAATTATTATTTGGATTTATAATACAATTTTCTTAAAAAATTATCAACTATTCTGAAACACCTAATTATTTTTTTATTTTAAACCAAAAAATATAATTTTGAAACTAACATTTCAGTATTGCTTGTATCTCCATTTCAGCTATAGTGTCTCAATCTCATCAACTATTTGCTTTTCAGTTCACTTTGAGCAAGTTTCGTCTGACAATAGCAGACTTGGTATTAAATGATGCTGGAAACTACACATGTATCGTGGCCAACCCTCACGGTCAGCTTAACTGGACTTACACCCTGGAAGTAGTTCGTAAGTAACAATTTTTGCATGTTATGTGAATTGATTCTCAACTCTCTTTCAAGAATCAGGGAATTTTTTTTTGTGAAACTAAAGCTAATATTCCTTGATACCTGATGTAACCCAAACATGAGTGTTCTGAAAACTGATGTTTACTTCCTCAGTTATGTCACAGATCTTTGATTGGTGTTTATCCATTAGTTTTTGATGATGATAGGATATCATATTTTCCCTTATTCTAAACAAAGCTTGCATCAGCTTCAAGTATATTGTACTTGCTGACATCAATTGTCCTTGTTCTGGCTGGATTCAACTATCTTTGTACTGACTGGATGCATTTAGCCTTGTACTTACTTGAATTAACTATCCCTGTACTTGATGGCATCAATTATCCGAATGAAACCTTACATTCAGTTCCCTGGGAAAGTGTCTTTTTCTTTAACCACCATTTTGTTTCTTTACTGGACATGTGGTTTTGTCCACTGTAGTATTTTGAGTTATGCTGGTGTCACATGACATGCCTCAGGTGTTTCTCCAGCTGATCCTGTGCTGATAAGCAGTGACATGTGTCACTCCAACACTGACACTGGACAGCCTATTTTCTTCTGGTCTTTATCTTGTAGCAAACTTAATGGAAAAACTTCCCTCAGGGGGCAGTTGAGGAGAAATTTGAGTATCTGAAAGAAATTCTGTTAACTGATAAGGAACACATGTATTTACAGTTTACCGGTATCTCAAACTTTTCTAGCTACAAACCTATACCATGAAAGAGATTTCATTTGGCTGATTGGATGATCACAAGACTAGGTTTTCAATGACAACGTTAGCAAATACTAGTTCTTCAATTTTAAAAGTAATAAACCATATAAAAGTATGGACTCCTGGAGAAAGTTTGTAGCATCCATCAGCAGGAAGGTATGCAGTGTGTATCAGCACCATCAGTGGCATCTCGAGCTGGACTATGGGCAAACATGAGAGCCCTGAGTTTGTGTGCAGTGACAGCTGGTATGTTGTTTGTCACAAACACAGCATCCAGGCAACAACAAACAAGAGGAGAGAAAAACAATTAAGGGGGGATTACACATATCCCAGTCTCCTGTTGAAATCAGGACAGGGTGTCTGAATATTTCAAAGGACTGGGGTGTGGGGGCAGCTGTGTGTCAATGACCACTTGAATATCCACTTCCTGCACTGCCCAGAACTTAGAATACAAGACAATGTATAACTTTATACTTAAGCAAATTTTCATTTTTAATGAATCCCATTTCTTTTGATAGGTATGAATATCTATCAAATTTTAAACTGGGGAGAAACGTAATAAAATGCCTTTATAACGTGTAGACCCTATAAAATTATTTAGAAAAAGTTATAAAAAAAAAGAAACTTTAAAAAAATCAGTATTTTAAAATATATTTTTAGATGCAGCAAAAGCACTATTCTCAGATTGTAATAATTACATTATTGCTTTGTTAATACTGAGATACCAAAATCTGTAATATCTGATTACAGTCTTCCCTGATATTTTTTCTGACCCTGGGTAAGATAAGTAAGGGGGCACTTTTACCCTGTGAGTATTCAAGTGTACCTGAGTGAGCTCTCAGAATGGGGAGATAGCGACTATCTTATCCACTGTGTACCATCTCTCTTAGAGACCCCCACAGAGAAGTGGCAAGGGCCAGCATTAAAACTGATAGCGCTCTGATAGGCAGCAAATTTCTTGGCATAAGATAGGCTTGTTAATTTGGCTTACCTGTGCATAGTAAATGACTTCCCCCTCCCCCTTTCCAGTGCTGATTATTTAGAAGGTATTCAATAAAACTGATTAGAAGTAACAATGTCATTTATTTCTTATGTACATTCAACAAGCATAAAGCAGTCATGGCACACTTTTCAATGTGTTCATTGTAGCTCTACACTTGTTTGTAATCAAATGTTATTAATGTACACAAGGTTTTTTGTCACTTATGTTCAATTCCTGAGGAAAAGTTATTTTTCCTTCTTGTTTCTTAGTTAAAGGTGTGGTTAATGAATGTTAAAAAAACTGGTGATTTTACAATTGCAGAGAGAGCTCCACATGTACCAATTTTTGAAGATCCAGTTAACCAGACTGTTTTTGTTGGTGGGACTGCCACATTTTCCTGTAGGATACAGGTCAGCGACACCCACCCACACATCCAGTGGCTGAGACATCAGTTAAATAACGACTCTCAGTTTGAAATTGTACAGGTATGTTGGATTCTGCCTTTCATTTTTAAAAATCTTTCAACTAGAATATAGCCATAGTTCATATGGTGTATAATTAAATATTTTTTTTAAATGATCATTTACACTTTTAATCAAAATGCTTCACTTTTATTTCATCATTAAATGTTTAGAATTTAGAGTAGCTGAATATTTTATTGTTTCATTTTTTTTTAATATCCCAAATAAAACAAGACGATGATACATCAATTTCCCACAAAGTCTGTTTCTTTATAAAAATATTTCAGATATGTTGGTGGTAATTTCTGGACAAATTTAAAGTCAAATATTAAGCTGATAAAATATCCACATACAATGTCAGCCGGTCTCTCCAAACATTTTTTTCTATTTAGAATAATTATAATCTTTTAATGCAACTTTAAAGTGACCTTCATGTTAAGTGTAACCTTTTTCTCAGCCTATCCTAAATGTGCTATATAAAATACAGTAGATCAATAAAGTTGTTTGTCATTTTACAGCACCAAAGTTCATCTTTAAATATAAATAGGATTGGTGAGACTTAATTTTACAAAAAAGAAGTTAAAAAAAATTTCAAAGTTTTCTCCCCTAAAAAATTACTTACCTAATAATGATGAATCCCCATTTCTGTTGGTTGTTTTCAGCATGTTTTTATATCAATTTCTTAAAGGGAGTCAATATTTTGTTTATGTATTCATGTTCTTAGCACATGTAGCTTCATATTTTATCAGTTGAATTTTTATTTCTTTTAAACAGCACCGACAGGTAATAGTAATATAGAAAGTCAACATTTTGCCTGCAGAAACCCAGAAGAGTCACATGATCTAAATGTTGTCATTTACATTTTTAAAATTTATTTTGCTTTAATGTTTTGTGGCACTGCCAAAAAAAAAAAAAACGTAAAGGGCACTCAGTTTAATTATGGCATGTTTCAAAGTTGCAGCTGATTTAATGTAGTCCACACAAAGCATCTGCAGTGGTCACCAGAGAATGTTTGATGTAAAAACCGCATGCTGTTAAATTTACATGTAAAACAAGTAACCAATCAATCTTGACAACTTCTTAAAACAAGAAATAGAATTGAGTAATAACTATGATTAATTAATCAGTCATTATAATGCTGGTGGATAATTTAAGCTCACTCCAATAACTTTTAATCTTAAATGGTCTTGCATTTCAGATTACTCATAGTAATTTACTACTATCAGATACATGGAAATTTTTGTCATTGATGTTGTTGAATGTTGATGTAGTTATGAGTTTACCTCATGATTTAAATTTAAACAAAAAAAATTATTACAAAGCCGTACTAACATCACCTTTCAGTGTCATGCAGTCAATGCACAACTAAAGTCACATTTATGATTTATGAGTTTGCACTTGATGAGTGCTTATTTTCAGCGTTGTCCTCTCTTCTACCCACAATTTTTATTTTCAAACTTTGTTTTTTCAGTATTTTTTTTTTTAAAAAAAAAAAAAAAAAAAAAAATCTGTCCAAGTTTCTTGGTTACATCATCTTTCTTCCTTGTCAGTGGCTATACAATTCTTCCCTCCTGATGTTGTATTTTTATTTTTAAACTTTTTTTTTTCAGTATATTTTCTTTTAAAGAAAAAAAAAAAAAAAAAAATCTGTCCAAGTTTCTTGGTTACATCATCTTTCTTCCTTGTCAGTGGCTATACAATTCTTCCCTCCTGATGTTGTAAGAGGCTGATTTTCAAAAGCCTTTGTTTTTTTTTACCTGTCATAGTTAATCTAATAGAACACAAAACAGGAAGAAAATCTCTTGCATCATTCAAAAGGATTAGATTAAATGCATGAATATTGTTCTGAAGCTTCAATAATCAAAATGCATGGAAGTCGATTTGGAAGGAAAAAAAGAAGCTCAACAAATGTGAAAGAACACTCCAAAATAGTTTCTTGATGAGGAAGTTTAAACACATAATTTTTTATGGCCAAAAAAAGTATAAAATAATGACATTTTTAAAAAAAAAGTTTAAGTAATAAATTAAAGATTTAATTTTGAAAGTCTAACCTTGGCACTAGATTTGTTTCCCCTCTCCTTCAAAAAAATTAATAATTTTATCCTCTCTTCTTAATGTGGAAACTTATATTATAGTAGTTTTCAAACTGAATTCTGAAAAATGTTTCTACCGAAAATTTATTTTTTAAAATTTGTAAATGAAGAATGATTTCTAATTGAACCCATTTATTTCTCCATTAAACCAGACCCCGACAGTGAATAACAGCAATCCAGAAATTCTGATACTCACCAATGTAACAAAAGAGGAAGAAGCCAAATACACATGCTTAGTTCGAAATGCTGTAGGTTCAAAGTTCAAGTCTGCATATCTCAAAGTTTTAAATGGTGAGTACTTCCAGTTTTTGCTTTGAGTATTTATTTAAAAGTTACTTTTGACCAAAAAAAGTAATTTATTAATTTGTAGATTTAAAGAGATGCGCTTAATTATTGTCATTGTTCCGTGGTAATTAATACTTTCATAATTTTTTTCTTTTAGAATCAGATATAGCTACAGCTGCAGCCAGCATATCAATGAACAATAGCAACATGGAAAAAGTTTATTATATAGTTTCTGCTGTTGCTGCTGTCATTATAATTGGAGTGTTAGTGACAATATTTCTTGTGATAAGAAACTACCAACATAAGAACAAGATGAACCAGAGACACATCAAACGAATCATTATCATGAAACCCGTAAGTGTCCACTACAGCCATGGTTAAAGTATATTAACTATATGATGTGAAAATTTTTAGCTATAGTAAATTATATTTTGCAATCAACCAACTGAATTTTGAATATTTCTCAGAATGACCTATACTGCAACAGTAAAGATCCAGATGCTGTAGCACCCCTGATGGTACCTCAAGTTCAGATAGTTGGAGGTTATTCTAGCAGTGCAGGTAGCAGAAGGCGACGACTTTCATCTGATTTTACTGAAGTGTCAGAATATCAAATTCCCTATGACAGTAAATGGGAGTTCCCTAGAGAAAGGTAAATCCATATGTAAAATATATATATATTTGGCTGGCATCCGTCCGTTGCAGTGTGATGATGGTGTAGTAGTAAAGTATATTATTAAAGAGAAAACCTATCTACTGTATTCCTCACTTCATAGAACATTAAATTTAAGGGATTTTGTTATAATGTTAGAGAATTCATTTATTTCTTATGTAGGCCAATCCTTATCCAATCGAATTCACTTGAAGTGCACTGTCCAAGCATTTTTATTAATTTGATTTTATTCATACTTGCTTTCTTACCATGAAATATCTTATGCTTTGTAAATTAGACAAAAGTTTTAATATAGAAATTTTGTAAACCGTGGATGTAAGTAATTTCAGAAATGGTTACTAATAAAAAAATAATTGCATTTTTCATTCAGGCTGAAGCTTGGCTCACGTCTAGGTGAGGGTGCATTTGGGCTAGTTGTGAAAGGAGAAGCTATGGGTCTCTTAAACAACAACAGTCCAACCACAGTGGCTGTCAAAATGTTGAAGAAAGATGCCACAGACAGGGAAATGGCCGACCTTATAAGGGAGATGGAGACCATGAAGAGCATTGGCAAAAATAAAAATATCATAAATCTTCTTGGTTGCTGTACGCAAAGAGGTATTCTGCAGAGACACTTTTTTTAGTTTAAACTATAGAAATAACAAATAATTTAAGCATCAGCAGCTTTTTTCATGGCCTTTTAAACAAAAATGAAAAAAAAAGAAACAAATTATTATGCTCAAATCATTAAATTAATAAATTGCCTTGTAATAAATATGTGGATCAGGTATACTTACCTATTTGAAACAGTGTTTTGCAGCTTAAACTTTCATTGATCATTGATTTCATTATTGCAATAAAATTATTAGTGATTTATTGCTTTATATGTTTATATATTTTTTAAACAGCAAAAGAAAACATGAGAGATACAAACAAAATTTAAGAGGAGAATTTCGTCCAGTTCTCCGGTAGTACAAAATGAATTTAACCTCACTGAAAATTTTCTTTGCAGGACCTCTTTATGTGATTGTAGAATTTGCCCCTTACGGCAACCTGAGGGACTTTTTAAAAAGTCATCGACCAGAGAATCCAATCTGCACCTCAATGATAATGGAATACGAGACTCCCATTATCACATCTGAGACGAGTGAAAGAAAAGCTCTTACCCAGAAGGATTTAATATCTTTTGCATTTCAGGTTGCTAGGGGCATGGAATACTTAGCATCTAAGCAGGTATGGCTATTTTCATCAAAGATTCAAACTATTATTTTGCATGTCACATCAAAGAAAAAGAAATATAAGTGCGTTGTTTCAATTGCATTCTAATGAATTGTCTTTTTTTTTTGTATTTTTACTCTGCAGTGCATACATCGTGACTTAGCGGCCAGGAATGTTCTAGTTGCAGAAGATTATGTTCTTAAGTTGGCTGATTTTGGCCTCACTAGAAATCTTTCAGCTGCAGACTACTACAAAAAAACTACAGATGTAAGTAAATAAGGGACAATATGAGGGAAACATTCAGTACCGTGAATTAATAACACTTGTGAAAATCATTTTGGCATTTTAAATACCGGGTAACTACATGATAATGTAAGAATGTAAATTATTGTTAAGTGTTAAGATCAAGTAAATAATTAAATGAGCCAGAATGATCAATACATTGATTGTGGGCCATCAAAATATAGAAGAAGAATAAAACCTCACTTATTCATCAGAAATTGATGGACCACAAGAAGAAGATGATTAATTAACAGCTGTTGCATGGAGAGTTTCTAAACTTATTGTTTATTTGAAGCATACTGGACTCAAATTCCTCTAACATTTTATTTCAGACTAGATCTAATCCTAAATCATGTAGTAGACTACCAAAAAAGTATTAATTACAATTTCAAATTTTCTTTTTGTATGTTCCACAGGGGAGGCTACCCGTCAAATGGATGGCACCTGAAGCCTTGTTTGATAGAAAATATACTTCTAAGAGTGATGTGTAAGTCATATATATATGTTTTTTTAAATAAATTTTGCTGGAATATGAAACAATGCTTATGTTATGTATATTAAAAGAAAAATAATAAGGTATTAACATTTTTATTTCTAATTTACAAAAAGCTAACTTATTTTTTTTTATTTTTGCCTGCCGTGAACAGCTGGTCATATGGTGTTCTGCTGTGGGAAATTTTTACTTTAGGTGGAAACCCTTATCCATCAGTGCCAGTTGAAGCCCTTTTTGCTCTTTTAAAAGATGGCCATCGAATGAAGCAGCCACCATATGCTTCATCTAAGATGTAAGTGTTTCATTGTTACAGAATATTGTTGGTAGTGTATGTTTTTAACAAATCAATTCTTCAATTTAAATAATTTTAATAAATGTTATTTTAAGGATGAGTTTTTTCCTCTTGAGATCCATAAAAATAGGATTTATAAGGATGTCAATTGATAATATGCTGTTTATGACAGTTAAAACATTTGAGTTGGTAAAACTATTTTATTTCACTAAAAATATTTGTATTTAAAATTTAATACAATCAAATAATTATTTTTTTAGGCATGGCATAATGCAGGAGTGCTGGCAGGAGGATCCAGATAAAAGACCCTGTTTTAAAACATTGGTTCAGAAACTTGACAATATGCTCACATCCTCTTTAAACCAAGAGGTTTGTAGTCTTATGGAATATTCATCTTACTGAAATCATTCTTTGTTTTTAACACTGAAATAGTGCATACAAAAATGACATATTGGATGTAGCTGATAGGGATTAAATAGTATTTAAGAATTTATATGTAAATGGGTATTTATGATTGAATGTTTAGATTGTGATATATTATTCATTAAATCTGTATCTTTAATTACAGGCGTATCTGCATTTGGAGCCGCTGGAAAGTCCGATGAGCACATCTGATTCTCAATACTCGTCAATGAGTCACAGTAGCAGCACAAGTAGTGTTCCAAAAAGCCAGAGTTCAGATGATAGCTCTGTCATTGCATGATTACCTTGTTGAAACCTCTGAAAGACACAAGGATTCTCTGCATTGGTTCTAATGAATTTCTTTGGGTGTTGTGAAATTACAACAATCAGTAATGTGCCAAATACAAAAAAATGGATAAAGAAATCCCTCAGCTACCTGTTAGCTGACAGGTGCTGAGAAATTAAGCCACATAATAGTAGTCAAGTTATGACTAAGTTATGAAATATGATGTTGATCCACCTTTTGCTATTATTCACAAATTGACATATCATTTTACTCCATTGCTGATTGATCATCATTTGCCAGAATTGGGGGATGAACAGGTATGACACTTGTTTTATAACATCTCTACCACAAATAAAATTTCATTCGATTAAAAAAAAAAAAAATTATCTTCACACAGTCAGTATTAAATAAGTCGGGTGAATTGTGGCTCCATAAACTCATAATTGAAATTTTATTCTGTGATTGAGAAAAGAAGAAACAATGGCCCTGCTATGAAAATGAACAAACAACAAATCTGAAAGCCCCTGAGAGGAGGATGACCAGTGAGGACAACACAATTTATTTCTTAACGGGAAGCTTCCATGTTTCAGAGATCCTCTTCAGTTTTGCTTTCAGCCTTTGTCTAGGCTAAGACTTTGCCAGGAGGTTTTCAAATGAATCTGTCTTCTCCATGGATATTTAAAAAAAAAAAAGCTTTATAGAATAGAGACAGTGTCTGTTAATGCTGAATTTCACCTGGAGCTCAAGATTGGTGGAAACCGGGGCTCCTTAAAGATAAGTGGAAAGAGAACATAATTATCAAGTGCATACAAGCTTGATAACCTCAGGAAATGAATGTACGTATTGAACTCCACAAATAAAGGTTTGGAGAACGTAAGGATAAATAATTATTCATATTTTATACCATTTTGATGTATAAATAATTAATAGTAATATGTGTTATTTGTTATTTTGTGTTGTAGCAATGTTCAGTTGCATATTTATTACAGTGGTAAACAATTCATGCATTTTCACTGCTGTGTTTAGTGTCAGTTGATGGCTTTTTTTATAAAATAAAAATCCCTCTTTGCTGTTTGAAGTTGAACAAGTGATATGTTTGTATTGGGTGGTTTTGAAAGTGGTAACAGCTGTGGTGTGATGAAACTTGAAATCTCTCACCCCTAACCAAATTTGTGAAACTCTTTTGCCGTGTGTGGAACAATTTTGAAAAATAATTTATTTTTAGAAGGACACCAAAAATAGTTAGCAAGTGTTAATAATTCTTACACCACAAGACAGATTCTGGTAAAATTAGATGCTTTGTCAAGATGCTCTAAAATATTATTTTTTATCAATACAATTTTTGTAGCTATTGCTTGCCATTGAAACAATTTTTTAGTAACAAACAATTTATCAGATAAAGTGATAAAGATAACCAATCAAGTTACAGGATATATTTATTTTTTTTAATTATAAAAAAAAAAAAGAAGTTAATGTTATAAGGCAGCATCTTCTTCTCTGCAGTTACATGAACTAAATATGCCATTGAATTATTAATACTAATTTTGTCAATTGTTTCTTTGATTTTGATTAAGAAATCACATGTGAAGAAAAAACAATTTAATTCCTTCTGGAAGTAAGGTCTGTCTTTTAAACCGTTCCATAGCTTTTCATCTCCATACATGGACCTACCGCTGATGAAAATGTTTGGATACAAAGTAACTTCAAATATTTTTGATATCCATTCTACTGTAGGTAACCTAAGAGTAAAATGAGCATGGCATTTTTTCAATAGTTAAAATTTTAAAAGAAGCTCAACTTTATCTATAGGAACATCCAATCCGCTCCATTCTGTTCTAGTTTTATGTTGTGTATATATTTTTAAAAAAAATATAATTGCATTTTTGTTATAATTTATTCTCTTTGGTCCCCGAAGAAATGTTGACAAATACTTTTAAAAATTATCCAAATGCCATGGAATGTTGTAAGATGGTATAACTGTTCTCTCTTTGAAAAAAAAAAAAAAATGCCTTTTGGGATTTTTATTACAATAATGTATCATGTAGCTCCTGATGTGGTACATGAAATAATTCACAGATTTTAAAGTTCAACTGACAAAATTGGTGAATTGCTTCAAGGGTATAATTTCACTGACCACATTTTTGTGTCTTTTTTTTTCTCTTCCAAATAGGGCATTTTATTGTTAATGTATATCATGTTAGAGTTTAACTGTAAGTGTTACTCGTGTCAACTAAGGATCAAATGACATAATTTCTTGTTTTTTTAGTTGTTTTTTTAATCCATCACGTTTTACATCTCATTTCGCTTCTAAACCTGATGGATGGCAAATAATCCTTTTCAATGAAGATGCAAATTTAGTTATCATTTAAATTATTTTTTTTTTTAAATTTGAAATTTCAAAAATATGGTTTGCAGATATTTTCACCAAAATCTAATAACTTTTAGTATTGTATTACATTTGATGCATACACATTAAGCAAACCATTTATATAGTAGCTTTCAATCCTATATAAATAATACAAATCACAAATTCTAAACTAAAAGTTAAACTGAAGTAATTTGTACCAATTCAGGACCAATTATTTATGCCAGTCTTAGAGTTAACATGGCATTCTCTGTAAATGCTTTCACCTCACAACCCTCATGTGTTTTGTCCTTTCTTAAGGCCTCACCGCAACTACTCCAACTTATTTCATGTTAGGAACTTGTTGTAGGTCGCCCCCCTCCCCCCTCTTAATGCATTTATGGTTAAGCTGTTCTAATGTTGCACCTCATATTTTACTCCTTATGTTAGAAGAATCTAACTATGACATGTGTTCAGTGGTAACCACAGATATTAACTTTTTTTTTTTTCCTTAATAGTTTTACTTCAAGTTTAAATGCTGTAAAAATTCAATTTATATATCTTACTTGTTATTCATTACATCTGTGTTAGGAGTGTAAATACTTGTACAAATCAATGATATGTGTCTACTTAATTTGCATATTGCACAATAGTCTCAAGTTTTTATGCTAAGTGGCATTGCTATAATATTTTATGACTTGTCTTTGTAGAAAATTGTTCTGTGAATCCCAGTTAGACTACAGTATTAAGGAATTCCTGAGTTTCTGTGTAAATGTCTTGACCATTTGAAGGCCTTCAATTTTATTGTGGCATATTATCACATCACATGTTTGGGATTGGTCTTCACTTTTGGAAGGGTCTTGTATATATTTAGGAAAATCAATTATATCGAAACTTAGTGAAATGGGTCTAGTGAAGTTTCCCACAATTTTCATATTAACAAAAACATTACAAATCTGCCCCCCTCCCCCCTAATAAAATAATAATAATAATTTGCTATCAAAGTAGCAATCCCATTTTGAATGCACCACTTCTTTAATACAATTTTATTTTTTTAAATAATTGAAACAAACATAATAATGGCAATTTTATTCACGTCTTTTTTAGTGTGAAAACCTAGTCATTTTTAAAGAATTGTCTAATACTGTAGGCAGCCAAGGTTGTTTAGTATAATTTAATGGCAATCAATATTGTACTTCTGTTACGCAATTTACAAAACCATTTTGGTGACCACAGCCATTTGAATAAAGGCTTTACAATGGGATTAATTCAAAACAAAACTATCCTTTTAATAAAATTTTGAAATCTTGTAGTCTCTACTTGTTAACTAAACTGAAAATTATCAGTTCTCATTCCTTATTTTGCGAGTGTTTTTAAATGTGAAAGAAATATTCCGATTTTTATATGAAAATAAGACACTTACGTATCAAAATAAAAGAGATGGGCCTACTATAATTTTATCACAATAAAAACCAAATCTGCCAAGTTTGCATTTTAAAAGATGTGTAGATTTACAGGTTTAATATTTATTTTATTTCTTAGAAATACTGCAGTAATTCTTCGTGTCCCTACAGCTAGTTAATGTGTCATAGAAGTTGTTGATTTCTTTAGTGGCTTGTTATGTTCACCTGTTACTGTACAGAAAAAAAAAGATTGCTTCCACTGCCCACTGTCTGATATACATATAAATATATATATAATATTTACTGGTACAATTCATGATCGATTTTGATACATTTTATTAATTTGAATACCTTTTTTCCCCCATCTTGTAAATTATTTATGTGAATTGTTGTGTTTTAGGTGGTTCTAACTGTACTACTTGAATTATTTAAATAAAGCATAACAGAATTATGTTGGATATCAGTAGCATTTTTCAGACAGTTTCAAAATATCTGATGTTAGAAATGCTGCTATGTAGGCCTGTCATCTTTTCTTGACTGTAGTATTGAGTAAATTGTTGTAAATGTTGATTAGCTTTGCCAATAGACTTGCTGTAAGTTTCACATTATCGATGGATTCTTTTCTTTTGTTATAATTTGATTTAAATTTGTTAGAGAAGTTACTAGGATTGTAACTGGGCTCATAAAGTTCTGTTGTTTTGACTTTGAATATACATTGCTTGGACTGAAAGAAAGTGTGAACATTTTGCGTTTATTTCTTGCTTTATGATCTTAGTAAACAAACACACAAAAACAATACAGCTTACATTTTGTTTCCAATAACATCTATTTAGCTAGTAATACAAAATTCTTAGAAGGATGATATCCTGAAAAAATATTGGTTTAGTTCAGATTTATCTTATTTTTTTTACTGCATTCTTTATCCCAATTGCAGTAAATACTCTATTTGACATTGCACACTCAGCTCCAATAATTTCTTTAACAAATAAGCAGGGTGGTAGAGCTACACACCTTTCACTACCGGTATGTTATTTTTAGATCAATTCATTTTCATTAAAGTTACATAAGTTACATTTGTTTGATATAGTTGTGTTGTAAGTACAATAAATACACAAATTATATTGGCTGCCTTGTTTCATTTTTCATTTGATTTATTGTCTGACTCTACGCCTCTGGTGTGAAACTGGTGTCCATTATTTATCATCATTGAAAGTTTTATCAAAATGGAGGGTCACAGATAACTTTTTCCATTTCTTTGGCATCTCCTTGCATAATTGAAGGATCAGCACTTTAGTTAAATCTATTTAGTTGTATTTTACAAGAAATAGTTCGTCCATCGAAAATCGATCATGACAGTTTTAAACATCGGCATGTTGCTGGGGCTGAATCTATCTGTTGGTGCGCAGATGGCTGAGCAGGCCGATTCTGGCACGAAATATTCTGGTGCAGAAGGTACAGTGGATGAATGGGACAACTCCAGGTACAACTGGGACTTTTCTGGTTGTCTTTTGTGTTCTGCAGCAGCTGTTCTGTTAGCCTCGTGTTGCATCAGGCCCCTGTGTAGGGATGAGTGCCACGTTTCCACATGCTTTTAGTCTGTTCGGGTTATTGTGATGTGCCTTCAGTCTGTCTTTAAAACTTTTTTTCTGTCCCCAAGAAAACCGCATGCGCTGCTTGAGTTCACCATAAAATGAGCAAGCGGTCGTCTTGAAATTTTCGCAACATGGCCAGCACAGTAAAGCCGGGACTGCATTAATGAGGTGTGTGTGCTGGGAAGATCCGGGACTGCATTAATGAGGTGTGTGTGCTGGGAAGATCCGCTTGTGCGAGAACCTCATAGTTTCTGGGATCTGTTCCTAGCAGACCTGCTTGTGCCAGTACCTCAGTGTCTGGGATCTTGTCCCGCCAGATCTGCTTGTGCCAGTACCTCAGTGTCTGGGATCTTGTCCCGCCAGATCTGCTTGTGCCAGTACCTCAGTGTCTGGGATCTTGTCCTAGCAGACGTGCTTGTGCCAGTACCTCGGTGTCTGGGATCTTGTCCCGCCAGACCTGCTTGTGCGAGTACCCAGGTGTCTGGAGTCTTGTCCTGCCAATTGATGTTCGGGAATTTTCGGAGGCTCATCGTGTGAAAGTGATTTTGCCTCCTATTCCAAAGCGTTGATAGACTGTCCCTGTTTCACGTGCATAGTAGCGTGGGGAGGGGGGGGGGTACAGCTGCCTTGTAAACCTTTACTTTGGTTTGTCTGCTGATGCTCTCCTTAGTACGGTATTCATAAATTCTTAGACATTTTTTACCGAATGTTGCGCTGGCTCTTGCAATTCGAAGGTTTGCCTCGTCATCGATAGTCGCGCTTTGGGAGTATTTGGAACAGTGTGCTTCCGAAGTAAGAGAATCTGTTTACAACTTTTAAGTCTTTCGCCATTTACCTTGCTGTCGGGCTCGATGTAAGGTTTCCGTGGAGCTGGTTAGTACACGGCCTCTCTCTTCTTTGTGTTAATGGTAAGTAACCCCCAAGTAACATAAGAGTGAATAACTGAGTTTTTCGGATAGTCTCAAAGTTCAAATACAATGTTAGCATACATCTCAGAAACGCACACTTTATCCGCAAATAACGATCAAAGGTGATTATGTAAGAGGATCCCACAACCTAGAAGAAACAGTTGCATCTTGAAAATTGAAGATCTGCATGCATATATTAGTTTACTTAAAATGATATTTCCTTCATTCATTTAACTCATACACTTTGAGTGCATGGTTGGGTTTCTTTGAGGCAGGGGTCGGGAACCTGTGGCTCTATTGATGGCTGCATCTGGCTCGCAGTCTAATGTTTGAGTATTAAAAAAACGCATTAATGGTAAGAAATACTCATTATTGAATAGCAACAGCATAACAATGTTATTAAAAAGAATTCAGAGACATAATTATTGCATTATTAGTGTTAAAATAACACAAAATGCACACATTTACTTTAATTTTTAGTTTTAAACATAATGTATGGCTCTCACAGAATCACTTTTCAAAATATGTGGTGTCCATGGCTCCCTCAGACAAAAGGTTCCCGACCCCTGCTTTAAGGCAATATCTCGTGGGGGGGGGCGGGGGGGGGAGCACTTTCCCATGACCCACTAGAGTTCTCGTAGGTTGTGACTGCCCCCGGGGAAAGTCAAGAGCCCCCACCCCGGAGTAAAATGTGTAAAACAATATAAATATTAAATACTTTTTTAAAATTAAAAACTACTAAATTTTCTTTTTTAAATATTTTTTTTAAAAATACTAATATCTGGTGCCTTTTACCGATTACAATAAATGGAATATATGAAATATCGCTATGCTCGATATATTTGATGATCAGTATATTTAAGTATCTTGTTAAAGGCGTGTAGTATTCGATTATAAAAATCGCACAGGCTGCTCCTGATTATAACTTCCCGTAGTTCGCATATATCGGTACGGTATTTTAATTAATTCATTTTCGGCAACATCACACGTTTAAAGATTATAATAAATAAAACTGTATTTAATTACATTTACATCAATATCAAGGTCTACAATTTTAATAATAGTTCTTGCTAAGTATCAAACAGGCGCAATATATAAGTTTCAAATTATATTTCATCATAAAAGCAAGACTTTTAAAGTAGAGGTAGGTGTTATTAATACATTGTATGATGGCGTTTTTCTTTTAAAAATATTTTTATTTGAATAAAATTAATTCAGTCGACCCCATGTGTGTTGAGTTATACAAAACGGACTTATTTGCACTGATTTTTTTTTTATAGAACTTAGACTTAGATTTAGACTTAGACTTAGACTTAGATTTAGACTTAGACTTAGACTTAGACTTAGACTTAGACTTAGACTTAGACTTAGACTTAGACTTAGACTAAGACTTAGACTTAGACTATTTTTTTTTATAAAAAATTAATGTTTTTTAAATAAAGATCTATATAAAAAATTAAAAAAAAAAAAAAAAAAAAAAAAAAATTCTACACACAAAAAAATTGTTCGTACTAGCTTTAGAAAAAAATCTACTCCTAATTTGCTCAATTTAAAAATGTGTTTAAATCATATCGAAACATAGGAGCCAGAATGATCAATTCATTGATTATGGGCCCTCAAAATAAAGAAGAAGAAGAAGAATTACAAATAAACATTTCAATCCGCTGAATAATGGAAAATAGATATTTTATTTGAATACCATTTCCCTTAGATTAAATCACACATTAATATTAATAAATAAATAAGGTCTTTTGTAAACAACTCATGTCTTCTTAAAATAGTTATGTCGTTTATAATATTTATATGTACGACTTATTAAAAAAAAAAAGACAAATTTTCAAACCCCATAAAAATGCATAGACCTTTCTAATTCTAATAAGCATTTCTTTTTTCATTTTTGCTACTGGTAAAATTTGGAAATATTTTGAAAAGGTAGTAAGTTTATTTGTTTTTTTTTCCATTTGCGTTCGGCATATAACATAATGTTTGGATTGCTTTTTAGTGATGGAAACCTTTTTATATTATTTGTGTGTGTGTGTTGAAAATTCATTTATTAATTAGCGATCCCCCCAAAATAATGTAAATAAAAAATTTAAGCAATTTTACTATTTTTAGTAATGTACACGTTTTTTTTTCATAACACAAGCAGGTCAAACACTTTTTCGTTTTGCACCCCCCCCCCCCCCCCACTTTTTAAAATTCCAACCTGCTTTGAAAGATTATAATTAAGAAAATATTCACATCACATCTTCAAACCCCTACAATATCCGAGGCACCCTCCATCGTAGGGGTAGTTGGGCGCACACGATGTGACAACTCCATTTTTTAAAAACTAGGATCTCTTCCGCTGCTCTCCAATTAAGTGTAGAATGTTGCAAAACTAAGTTCAGATATGTGATAAAATGCTTTTTTTCTTGTATTTTTAATTTAGAAAAAAAAATTCTGCAAACTATAAAGATTTAAGGGGCGAGAAAAAACTAGGGCAAAAGCATACCATTAAGGTTTGACACAACTAGAATGAATTTAGTTTACGTCCCACTGGTGCGGAATTTAAGATGTCTTTGATCATTATTATGGCTCATCCGAAAGTTTGAAATGCAACCTCAAAAGTATCTGAAAGAAACAACAAATTCAAGTATAGGCCTACGCCAAAATGCACCCCTGCATGTTGAGTTTGCCCGACTGTCTTTAGCACCCTAAATTTCTGCACTCCTTCACTCACGCTGATCAATGGTACAGTATGAGGTTAATTATAAGCTTGTGACAAATGCTTACTCTGGGGCACGCCACAAACGGAGTGAATTCAGTTCATATAAGGCACTGGGCGCCATAATGCCTTCCACAAAACCTTAAAAATGTCTTTCCCCCCGTTCAAAAAGTATAATAGAAACATTGAATTCAAGTATACTTAAAAATACACCTCTTTATTTTGAAATAATCAACAATTTTCTGGTGAGCAGGCTCCCAAAACCCCTCTACCGATCAAGATTCATCGGCGCCCTCAATTTCTGCCCTACTTCCCGATGAAAATGATCACCGATTTCGGTATCGCTTGATACCCTACCTAGTGGCGCAGCTAACATTAGTGCCGCCATGGGTGGGCACATATTTTTGCCGTCCTCCCTTTCACGATACAAACTTCGCAGTTGTCCGAAAATGCCACACCAGCATACAGAACCGTTCTTAGGCATAGGCAAAGTAGGCGACCTCCTAGGGCCCCACTGCCAAGGAGTTTCCGTCGGGCGCTTCTTTTTTAACTTGCGAGTCCATATATTTCAGACATGCAGATTTTCTCTAGTGGCGGCATTATCAATATAGTTCGTGGTTACACGCGAGCAAAGAGGATACAGTGACGAAGGCTAAAGGGAGGTGCCACAGTAGTGGGGGATGTTTTCTCCTCGGCTCCAGTGGAGCTCCGCCCCCGGACGTTCTTTCCGGGGCCCCCTACATGCGCTCCATGACTAGGGCCCCCAAAATCCTAAGAACTGCTCCGCTGCATATAAAAAAAAAAATTGACACCTGGGTGGTCCACCCATGCGCCCTATTTCGACGACACTAGCAGGGGCGTATCTACAGTGTTTGGCGTCAGGGGACAAGATTCATTTTATGCCCCCCCCCCTCACAATTCTGAAATTGATTATTTTCAACCATTAAAT
>CAXITT010000016.1:2470844-2481289 GCA_964033795.1 Lymnaea stagnalis
CCCCCCCCCCCTCCCCTTTCACTGACGCTATAGAATCGTCCTTTTCAATTCAAATCTATGTGACTTTGAGTCATTATATAAAAAAAAAAAATAGCTGCTGCTTAATATGACTTTATGGAGTACGCCCCCCTCTCCCCCCAACTCATTTTTATCAACTGTGAGAACTAATGAATTTATCATCCAGTTTACAATTAAGAAGCATTAAATTAACATCAAAGGAAAATCATTAAACCGCCCAGGTGATGCTATGTGACGGCAAATAATTCAATTCATTTGAATAGATTTAATTTTCATACAGAAGTAAGGGTTTGCATATTTGCATAAGATTGCTCTCACTGCTCTGCGATTTCAAATTAAATTTTAAAAAAAAAAAAAAAAACAATTTAAAAAAAATATAATAAAAACAATTATTGAACTTATAAATATTATACAAAAAACATTATTTCGCATTTGGTGTCTTTGAGGTCAACACCAACAGAGGCACTCGTCTCTTCAAAGTTCTTTACAATCCTTTTTCAATGTCAAATTATGTGTTAAAAGTTAAAGAGACAACAATTTTCAGAGTGTTAGTAGTGATTGAATTGACATTGACAGTGACCATGGGTTTACACTTAATTCATTGCAATTATGACGATATTTTATCAGGCTTTTGTCGAGTTGTTTTTTTAACATCCTGAACTTAGCGATAAATTGCGAAAAGAATAATTGAGAGCGACATCATGACATTTAGTACCGGTTTATATTTAAACAAGCAACAACCAGCGGTTGCGAGAAGTCATTAGCGGTGCCCCATCAGGTTCAACTAGCCATTTATGGCGCCCAATTAAGTGCAATTGCCATTCGGCATTACGATTAATAAGTTATTTAGCAGAATTTACTTTAAGAATTTTCCGAACAATACAAAATATTGACACCCCTCCCTTTGGCTTTGCTATTTCTAGAGATGTCTTGCAAATAACAGAGTATGAAAGTGTTAGACTACGATAAAGCTTTAAAATAAATTAGACACGAACAATTTGTGTCAGTATAACAGTATATCATAATATATGTTAAGCTTTGATAATAATTTTACATATTTGTGTCAGTATAACAATATATGTTAAGCTTTAATAATAGTTTTACATAATACATATTATGTAAAATCATTATTAAAGCTTAAAATATATTGTTATGCTGACACAAATTGTTCGTGTCTAATTAAAATAGCAGAGTAGCCTGTTCCAAACTTTCATCGGCTACAAATTACAAAACATAAACAAATGTATGATCTCTCGGCACAACTCATAAGCACCGCGATGCCGTGAATTTGGCACAATGAAATTATAACTGTCTGGTCAATGGGAGACAATTCAATTAATTAGCTTTAAGAAAATATCATTTAGAGTTATTGGTGACCAGGAGCCCTGTTAATAGTATTGCTTTGTGTGTAAGTGTATGGCTGTGGATTGACGATGTTAGTTATAAAAGTGTAAGAATTGAAATGTAATGTCTGTTGTCATTTTATAACAATGGAAATAATCTCGTAAAAAAAATTCTAGTTTATTCGGGATGTTTTATATTCTATTTTTTTTTTTTTTAAATGGACATGTTAAAATAAAGTTGAAGTTTAAATTATCCGAGAAACCTAAATTTTGTTTCCATTAGACGGAGAGTTCTCAGTGCGCGAAAACAAATGTCAAATGAAATTACATTTTAATGTGAACAGACTTGCAATGCCATGGATTTAGCAGCACAAAGACATGAGGCACGTTTTTTTTTTCTTTCTTAAATCATAAAAAAACTAGGCATAATCTTCATTAGTTTATTAAAGTTGCCTTGAATTAGGGTTCAGGTTAGGTTTAGGGATACATTTTCATTAAGTTTTAGGGTTCGGGACTTACGGCTTTACTCAATTTACTCCTTTGCCTTTAGTTTAGTAGCCTTATTAGCCCTTACTGACTCCTGACTCTTAATAAATTATTCTATCTTTAATATTTTGAATTATATTTACTGTATCGGTATGATTATGAATTAAACCAAGAGGCCTACTTTTATTTATAATATCAACCATCCATCTAACCATCAGACCCACCAAGTCCAAGCACTATCACTATCACTAAATGGGCCTATCATTTATTTAATTTTTATCACCATCATTTTGTAATAAACAGATTTAAATTGTATTGACAGGTCAATGTGTGGCTGGAAGAAATATTAGGAGAGGGGTTAGTACCAGAGTTTGAGTTGAATACAAAGACTATTACTCAACTTTATCAAATAGTTCTTGTTACTCGTTGTAAAGATAAAACTATTCAACAAGTTGTAGATGATCTTCAGCAGAAAACTGATGAGTATAATGTGGAAGGTAAGTAATCAAAAGAACATAGGCAACAGCTTAGCAGATATCAGTAATTAAACTTATATTATCATAGTTTATAAAAGAATAGATCTCATGCAAACTTTCCCATCATCCAGATTGGAAGAAAAAAGGCATTGAATTTTGAATAGGCAGTGTCTACACGTCCGGCGCGCCGGACGTATATCTCCCACACTATTTGTCCGGCGACCAAGTCACATGACCGCCGGAAGAATACTTTATCGCGATATTTGTCCAGTGACCAAGTCACTTGTGCGCCGTAACAAAGTGGCGATAGATATTTTGTCAAACAGCCTTTTCACGTGACCGCGAATGATTCAAAACTATTGTTAATTTTAAATTCTATTTCTCTACCAAGTAATGTACTGAGTATCTTGCATGCAAATAATAGAAAAAAAACTGAAGTGAAAGTGGCTTGTCAACATTTTTGTTTAGTTTGTTATTTGTGTTTGTGTACCAGTAATTCATAAAATAAATTAGGGGCCAGTATACAGTATGGAGTAGGCAACCAATAAAAGTAAAAGATTTCATTTTAAATTGTTAAAAATTGCTACAAAATATTTTAAAACTTGTCATAAAACTACTGTTGCTGATGAATATCATGATATAAATATTATATGAAATATTTTTAATTAAAATGGGAGAGAAAAAAAAACACGATCCCATACGTGGCATTGGTCCACAAATATAATATCGTCTAGTGATCACTCTACCACAAGACCACACAAGATCTTCTACATAGTCACTTCGTTCGGAATTATAACAACTAGTAGTCGTCCGGCGGTCACGTGACATGCCCGCCGGACGAATATCACTTTCACTATTTGTCCGGCGTGCCGGACGTGTAGAAACTTCGTTTTGAATAACACAACAAAAATTGAAAGCTGAAGGTAAACAAAATTGTGAAATATTTATTTAAAATTTAAAGAAAACTATTTTTAAACATGTAATATAAATTGTATTACTTATATACAATTGTAACTAGCCTTATGTAGGTATTCAATGCTTTTTCTACAGCCGAGCGGTTGTCAGGAATTCTTCATCGCCTCAACTTGACTAATAATAACCTCTCCCAAGCTGGTGTATCTAGCTTACGAACTTTAGCCAAACTTGGCGTATCACTTGATATCAAGGATGCCTCAGATACATGGTAAGCTATTTTTTAAAATTAAACCATTTAGCCAATGAAGTTATTGCTACTCTAAAATGACAAAACAATTAGTTTTTCTCTTCTCTGTCATATGAATTTTAGCTTTTAACTAACAATCGATATAGCCAAAGTAATGGGCTTACTTACATTAAGGTTATAAAAGAATTTTAACTTTAAATGAACATGAGTATATAAAAAATAGTAATTTGCCTATCTGCCTGTTGCTATTATTTGGCTGATAGTTTGCTACGGAAGTTCTGAGAGTATTCCCCTAAGTATATTAAAAATCATCTTTATGTACCGGTGTCCTCAGTTACTTGCTTGCTATACAGGACTTGGATAACCAACTGGAGCAAGTCAGGCAAGAAAGACAAATAGAAGCAAAACATTTGGAACAACTTATAGCAAAACACCATCAGGCTATTCTCAAGTGTAATGCGTTAGAAAAGTATGTTGTTTTTTTGTAATATAATTTTCGTCCAAGTCAAGTAGTATAATTTATTCATGACATGTTATTTGTTTTTTAAATACTTTTCTTTTTGTGTTGGACTAGTGCAGACAGACTATTAATCACATTACAATTTGGCTGCTGTCTTCTAACAGGATATTTGAATATTGGTTATGCTCAAGTTATGAATGTTATTTTGCTTCTATTGTTTCTTGGTTTCTAAAAAAGATTTTAAAAAAAAAATGAACAGATAGGAGGCATAACAAAAAATTATAGTTGCTTTGTAACACAATTGTTTTTATTGAGGACTTTAACCCATAATCAGCATTCTTCCTTTTAAACTCTTGTTTCAAAATGGTGTTGGTTTTTTTTTTTTGTGTGTGTTTTTTTTGTTTGTTATCTTACTTTTAATTCTGCTCATGTCATTCTATAAATATTTGATATTTTTCTTTCAGAGCTCTAGATGCAATAAAACAAAAAGTTGCCCAAGAAAAGCCTGTTTGTGAGATAAGAAAAGAAATAGCTTTCTGTCTTGGTAAAATTGAAGAGTATCAAAAAGATATTTCTAACAAAGAGGTTTGTTAAAACAATAGCACAAATTTCCATTATTAATAGTTTAAAAAAAAATTAATTTTACGACATGTTTGATTCGTCTTAAACATGCACAGAAATAAAAATTATCCCTGTTCATAGACGTTAATTAAATGTCAAGTTTAAACCGAAATTTTTTTTTCTTTCTTTTTTTTCTTCAGATGAAGCTGGCAAAAACAAAAGTGGATAAAGATGTTTTTCATGAATCTTTGGTGAAAAATTCTGATGTAAGTATAATTTTTATTATAAAATGCTGCCTCATCGTATAAAAACTTCATTTGAGACAACTGGCTTGACAAAGCACCCTGGGAAATCTAATTCAGGGACTAGGACGGTGTATTTTGTCATTTTGCATTAAGTTTTCAATTGGTTTTTTACAATATATAACATAACCCATGAATAACAATATACTATTTAGCTCCTTGAATAACGACTATGCATAAATAGTTAGCAACCTTCTCTGTCCTTCCCGAGTGTGATTTAAAAGAACTAATAAAACTGGTGAATTTATTTTTTTATCAATAAAACAATTTTTGTAAGTGTTAATTTGACCTATTTGAAATGTCACATGTTAATTCCTCTCATAATAAACTTCCAGTTTACTGCAATCACCTTTGGGGGAATCTACTGAAAGCAGATTTTCAGTTGCCAAATTATATTTGGATTTTATTCTGTGAGGGTGTTGACAAAACTTATAATTTTCATTTCTGAAAGAAAGTGGCCACAGATAAATCATAAGTAATCTGAGTTTAGATTGAAACATGCAGTAAATGTCAGCTGGTTCCTGCAAAGATTTGTACATTGGTTGCGATAGATCCATAAATAGATCCAAGAAATGAATTTAAGATTGTGGAGTGAGGTATTATATTTAGATTCAGGGGCAGCTATATATATATTTTTTTTTACAGTCCTCATAATTATTTTAGTTTTTGGGATGCAATAGGGGTATTTTTAACTATTTTTAAATATGAAATAAACTCTTTATAACACTGGCTCATGATAGTGTAAACATGAAGATTGTCCAATTGAAGCATTAATGTTGCATTTATTAAACTGTTTGATACATCCTTAGACATCTTATTTTTTTTTTTGGTAATTGATATCATAAGAAATGTACTATAAAACTGAATGAACTTGAATTTCAGAAATTAAAGTCTTTGCAAGACAAGCTTGCACCATTGAAAGCTGAGTTACAAACATACTCAAGTTTACCCCCAGTAAGTACTGAAGATATACTTGGAGATTCTTTAAGTATTCCACAACACTGAGTCACTCTGTCAAAGTGTAACCAACAGAATGTTCCCTTGCATTAAAAGCTATCTTTATCGACACTCTTAACACATATTGGTCCTGGAGGATGGAAGAAAAACTTCAAAGGCTACCTGAAAGCCTGACTGAAAGCATTTGATATAGACACTGACACATGGGAAGAATCGGCAAAGGGTCTAGCATCATGACATTCCTCTGTACACAAAGGCTTCCATACAACATGAAGCCAACAGAACAGCAGGTGCAGAGCACAAAAGACATGCCAGAAACTCCTGGGTTAACTCTGCACCTGGAGATGTCCCACCAATCCCCTGCTTTACTTACTGCACAATAACTTTTGGTGCCAGAATCCGTCTTATCAGGGAGATGTCCCACCAATCCCCTGCTATACTTACTGCACAATAACTTTTGGTGCCAGAATCCGACTTATCAGGGAGATGTCTCATCAATCCCCTGCTATACTTACTGCACAATAACTTTTGGTGCCAGAATCCGTCTTATCAGTATCAGCCACCTGCACACACGCAGCCATGTTCACGTTTGGCATGTACGATGATTTAGGGTGGTCATGGTAGGTGTGTACTGAAAAAATATATTTATTAAAAAAAAAGAAAGTTAAAAATTAATGTAATATATATATTTATATATATATATATTGGTCCTATCTATGAAAACCGTAATAGTGTAACTTGATAAAACAAACAAATACCCCTCTCTATCCAAAGTTTCTGGTTTAACTGATCGATCAAGAACTAACTGAACACTATTTTCATGAGAACAAATACCATTTAAAATATATCACAAGGCTCTTGACAACAAACATTCAACCAAGTTAGTAACTGACACATTAATTTAACATTATATTTTTTACTTGTATATTTTACAATTTAGCCTTTCGTAAATCAATAAAGTATTTTTATGTCTCAAGCCAAAATCAGTAGACTGTACCATATGACCTTTACCTACAAAGAGATGTACAAAATAGAAGACATGTTACTTTGTGCATATGATTGTACCCAAACTGCATTGATTACAGTTGTAAAAGCTATGAAATGATTTTGCCACTTTGTGATTATGATTGTACCCAAATTGCATTGATTACAGATGTAAAAGCTATGAAATGATTGTGCCACTTTGTGCTGTTCAAATAAGTTTGACTTGGTCAGGTAAGTTTAGGGGCATTTACTCGCTTATAAACATTATCAATGCGTTTTTAATTATTGGATTTAATTTTAAATAATAATCATTTATTTATTTTTTTTTAAATTACAGAATCTAACTGAAAGTACAATAATAACTGAGCAGCTTAAAGAAGAATTAGTAAGTAATCCTTTTCAAACAAATATCTACTTTTCATAATCATCTTGTTTTATCATTTCATTATTTATTTTGATTTTAAACAATTTTTTTTTAAAGGTTACATTTCAAGAATATTGTGACAATTTGTGAACAGCAATCATTTTTCATTTTATGAAAATTAATCTTTAAATAAAAAATTCCATCTCAGGGACTTTTGACATAATGCATTCATCAGTGATCTTTCTCATGTGTTCTTTGCAGGCACGGCTAGAAAAAGAAATCTTAGAAAGCATTGAAGTGTCCATCCTTTAATTTCTGTTTAATTTCTAATTAATCCAATTTCTGTTTAATTTCTAATAAATCCAATTGAATTTACTTCATCAAAATGCATTTTAAGGGAATCAGATCAAGGCTCAAAATTTGGTGAGACATAAGCAGCTAATTTAAAACTTAAGGGCACAGCTTTGCTCAGACACAAGCAGCTAATTTAAAACTTTAAAAAGTAATTGTCAGAAACCTAACTTTACTGAGTAGTTTTTAACAAATTGGGCCCTTTTTAAAGTAAAAAACCCTTTAACGGTTTCCAGAAAATCCTAGTTAACTTTCAAACTGTATTGACAAAACAAAATTATTCAAGCTTTACTTCACTGCCTTGCGTAGTTTGTCTCAGTTACCTGATAGTATAACCTGCATAGCTTCATTTATGATGTAGGATGCCTGCCTACCTTGTTTAGTTTTGCTAAAAAATCTCCAACAAATTCAAATGTGTGTGTGTTGAATATTTTGGAGGGGTTTTAGAGCTAATTGATAGTTTGAGCTCTGACTTCCTTGTCTTTCATTATTTTTCTTGCATGACTTTATGTAGTAAGAATAACTGAATTAGTGGTAAAGAAAGCCAGGAAAGTTTCTTGCAAACTGGAATTATTGCTAAATTACAAGTTAATTACCTTTTTTTTTTCTCCTAAAAATTATTTGCAAAAAGCAAATTGTGAAAAGGATAATATTCCATGGTCAAACCTATGGAGGGTTTTTATGGTTCAAATCCCAATGCCTTAAATAGATTCATCGGCTTGGATAGTTTAATGGTTGAACTTGTCAATGAAATAGTACTTAAGGAAAACATTGATATTATATTTAGTAATTATTAATATGCCTTTTTTTATGTACTGCTTTCATTTCAATGTCACTTGTAAAATTGTTCTGTTTAAATGTTACCAAAATATTTTAATAATAATAGGAAAATAAAAAAAAAGCGCATGTTAACTGAAAATGTAAACCTTGAAATAAAGTTGTTAACATTTCTTTCAAAGAGTTTGTCTTCTTTTCCATCAGAACCATTGTCTTCTTTTCCACCAGAACCATTGTCTTCTTTTCCACCAGAACCATTGTCTTCTTTTCCATCAGAACCATTGTCTTCTTTTCCATCAGAACCATTGTCTTCTTTTCCACCAGAACCATTGTCTTCTTTTCCATCAGAACCATTGTCTTCTTTTCCATCAGAACCATTGTCTTCTTTTCCATCTGAACCATTGTCTTCTTTTCCATCAGAACCATTGTCTTCTTTTCCATCAGAACCATTGTCTTCTTTTCCATCAGAACCATTGTCTTCTTTTTCATCAGAGTCAGTGTCTTCTTTTCCATCTGAACCATTGTCTTCTTTTCCATCAGAGTCAGTGTCTTCTTTTCCATCAGAACCATTACTCTATCCCCCCCCCACCACCCCCCTCCCCTTTTTTTCTCCCTTCAAATTGTGTAACATTCACTGACAAAAATAAATAGTATAAAAAAATACTGTTCTTATTTTATGGAAGTTGTACATTTTTAGAATGATGCAATTTTGTGAAACGAATTACCTTAACTGCTGGCTTATTATTATAAAAAGCTCTACCGGTAACAAGAATAACGGGAGGCAATAAGCCAGAGCCCTCAGCGCTTGAAAAAGCGAAGGGAGATAAATGATGTATTGACCAAGCTGCAACAAATGAGTAAAGGAAATGTTGACTCTTCATCAATCAACGAAACAAATTAATCGTGTAACATAAAGATCTGTCGATTTTGCTACAGGTTGACTTTTTTCTATTTATTTAAACTTGATTAAAAAAAAAAAACAACTAATAATTTAACATAGTAGTTTCCAGTAACGGATGTCTGTCATGAGTAGAATTATGGACAGTAGCATCAATCATCTCACATTCGATTTACAGTAATCATCACAATGTAAAAAAATCACTCATGGAAATATCCCTAACCTTCCCAGGCGTACCGGTACTGATGTTTTGGCAAGATACGGCATGTGCAGTGGGAGCCACTTGATGGGGGCGCGCGATCGGCGAGACGGATAATTTTTCTTTTACTATTACAAAAGAATTTTATTTCCTTGGGGGGGGGGGCGTCCATTAATTACGTCAACAAAATAGGGGGAGGGGGTCGGGAAATGTTTGACAGTTGTTGACAAGGGAGGGGGGGGTAGATGATGTTTTGGCAAGATACGGCATGTGCAGTGGGAGCCACTTGATGGGGGCGCGCGATCGGCGAGACGGATAATTTTTCTTTTACTATTACAAAAGAATTTTATTTCCTTGGGGGGGGGGGGCGTCCATTAATTACGTCAACAAAATAGGGGGAGGGGGTCTGGAAATGTTTGACAGTTGTTGACAAGGGAGGGGGGGGTAGGGGGGTTTAGATCAGTTGACGTCAAAAATCATAATTTTTCCATTAAAATTTTAATCTTAAAAATTGACCTGTATTTACGTTATGTTAAACAATTTAATGAGTGTAATATGTTTAGATTTTTCACAATATAAGAGTTATTTAATCTGTCTGTGTGCACTGCAGATGGCTGGCCAGAATGTTAGCATACTTTGTTAGTGCAAGAGAAGTCAAAAGTTGGCATCTCTTTACCTGCCATTTTTCTCTAAATCCGCTCCCTAGAAGGAAAAAACATCATTGCACACGGTGTTCAATTAAAAAAATAACACCAACTCATTGGTGTTCAATAACAACTATACCAACTCAAAGACAGAGAGCTTATGGCAATTATTGCTCACACCGAAAATGCTTCTATTTTAAGTGCTGAATGGTTAGATGAGGATGATGTTGACTTGTCTGGTATATCAGTTCCGCAAGATGAAAATGATAAATCAGCTAATACTAATACTGACCATGCCCATCAGGGGCGTCATTTCAGGTTTTTTTTCCAAGGGAAAAAAAAAGGGGGGGGGGGGACAAAAACCAAAACTTGTTTGGCTCGTTAAGATGTTTATTACTGGAGGCGCCACAGAACATAGCAATTTAAATAATACCAGCAAAATCGTGGGGGGGGGGGCAAATGC
>CAXITT010000016.1:2481770-2492017 GCA_964033795.1 Lymnaea stagnalis
GGGGGGGCAGAATTGCGGAAAAAATTGTTGACGTAATTAATGGACGACCCCTTGTAAGAATAAATAAAAATATATTTACTACCTTTGTATCTATGTGCAGTTAAATTTGAATTTTCGATTCATCCCTTTATTGTATAAAAATAATAGGTTAATATAGACATAGAGGCGCTGTTTTAATCATCGTTAGATACAGCCTCCACCACCCTCTGCGCCCCTTTCCTCTACCCTCTTGCACCAAACTTATAACACTATTCTGAGAATAAGAAGCAATGATCAATGATATTAAATCATTTAATATTATTTAATATCCATTTCAATATTAACCGTATCGTGCAATGCGCTCTTTATAAAAGGCGAAAAAATCTTTGTAAAAACAACAGACATTAAATCATTCATAGTAGGCCTACCTGCCTACCTACTACATTGCAGTTAAGGTTTGTTGTATTTTTGTGTCTCTACTTTTACTTAGGTCTTAGGTCAATGGCGTATTTGATATAATTTAAGTTAAGTTGTTGAAAAAATTTAGCTGCATAAACTGAGTGTGATTTTTTAAAATAAAGATTTAGCAAAAAGAAAACACATAACTATAACCAGTTACAGTATCAGTTACAGTTACAGACCGACGTCATTATTAACATTCTAAGCTAAAAGTCGAATTCACTTTTTTAATACACTAGATTTGCAGCTTGCGGCACTCTTTATTCCGGAAATAATTTAAATGGACTTCCTATCAACTTCCTGTACTAGTTCTTTGCTTTCAATCATTAAAATGACTCTTAACCTCTTAGTTATTACACTCTGACCCCTTGACGACCAGGGTGAAGACAACTCTGTGTGTGTTTACTCAGACTCAGATCATATATATTTATATATGCATTTCATAGATTTCAAACGTCAAGTTTTCTTGGTTATTATTCAAAATGACAATGTTTAAGGACAGTTTTTGGGTAAGTACTCAAACTCAGACTGTCAGTGTCAGTCAGTCATGTTCAGTGTCAGTACTTTTAAATTTAAAATTAAAGTCTAAGGTCTCTTAACTAATAATACACACTATCACTAGCATAAACTAAAAGTCTAAGGTCTCTTAACTAATAATACACACTATCACTAGCATAAACTATAAACAGTAGAACTCAACCCCTGGCCTTGCTAGAAATTCTAGCCTAGAGAAGAAATAAATTTAGAAGAACTTGACCGTCTTGAGTTATTTGTTAAGTGAGTAAGTGAGTAAGAATTTAAATTTAAAAAACAACATGAATGATTAGTCATTAGGCTATTAGTATTATTATATGATTAGTATTATTATTACTTATACTGATATTTTTTACATTGCTCATTAGCCATTAGTAATTAGCATTACTGCCATTGCTCTTACTCTTGTCTTAGCTTCTAATTCTAAGGGTTTTGACTTTGAAATTTATTTTAATGGCATGTGCCATGGGTTTTTTTAGTCGCACACTGTTTTATATCTCAATCTCACTCCATGCTCTGAGTGACATTAGTCTTATTAATATTAATATTAATTTACCCTTTTTAAAACTTTTGATATTTTCAGTTAGTCTCTTTCTCATGATTAATTACATTGATTTCTGTGACTGTGATATAGTGTTTATAAAATCAATAAATTTTAGCATGGGGCCATCTATTAATGTTGTCACACTATTTTGGGTCCGTCCGTCCCCCCCCCCCCCCCCCCCCCCCCCCACCTATTCCAACCATTAAAAAATTCTCACCCAATTTAGGCTTAACAATACATCGTCACAAATTCTTGACCCACTGTAATAGTTGTGATTGATTGCTTTGAAATTTTCCAAATGTTATTGATAGGACAGGGACTTCAGTCATGTTTTAATAACTCCTGTAAAATGTTATATTTGCTAACACATTTGAACAAATAAATCATTTGCTGCCAAATACAATTGATTGATAAAGCAGCCATTTAGACAGCCCTGTAAGAATAAAAATAAAATAGACCAACTAAAGCACTTGATCACCTTTCTTCAATTAATTATATCTTATTCTATGGCTTTCTGCCATCTTGATTATTTTTTAAATAAATGCAGAATTTTGTAATTAACAGATAAAATCTAAAAAGTTAAATAACTGATAATACTCTACTCAGCTGTTTATTGTGAGCTAAAAGCAGTTAAGTTGGAGTTGCTCTGATTTTATATTCATTTATCTCAAAGATGGAAAAAAATATTATATATTGTGCCATCTATTTTTGTGTTTCATTAAATAGTAATGTATTTATGAAGAAGTCACTCACCTCATTTATTAGCATTACCCTAATTACACCTTATGGATAATATTCATATGAACTGATAAAGGCAAGTAATTGTAAATATTTTTTTTTGTAGAGCCATGGAATAGATTTTAATTTCTTATGTTAAAATCTGTTGAAGTGATTTAGAAAATAAAGAGGCACATCTATTAATAGTACGGAAGCCATCATTTTCCCAATTAAGATTTTGGTGTTATTTTTTCCCCCAGGCATGGTAATCTCAACTAGAGTTTTTAGGGGAAAATAAATTGAAAAGGAAAGTATATTGGACTCTTCAACTGGCTTATAATAAAAACACTGAAATACATATAGATTTAAACGATTTTGAAGAAGTACAAAAATTAAAGTCAGTGCTTTGACCTCCCTTGAACAGATAATGTTAGTTTTTAAAACTTGTTTATTTTTTTACAGAATGGTCCCCGACCAAACATGCAGGTAGAGTTGACATTCAGCTTGTTGTCTAATATTAATATTAAATTTAGATATATTTAGACAGTAACTCTCAAGTCTGACTTTTGACAGCATGTTTAAAAAACAACAGCCTATTTATTGTCAGTTTGAATGGGTTCCTATCCTGCACCCTCAACTTTTCTTAGTTTTCCCCCAGCTAATAATTGTTTGCACATTTTGATGGGTTGTTTTCTACTTAATTGATTTGAACTGATTACACATGTTTCATTCTTGTATGAAGTATTTTATATTGTTGGCAAAAATGACTGAAGTTAATAAGCTTTATTTTTATAGGCCTATTGTGGAAAACCCAATACAGTTTCCTTCCACCAATCATTTAGCATCAGAGGCACTTCTTCCTATTCATTTAGATGCATGGCATGTCTCCCAACTTTCAATAACTGTTTAAACTACCACCTGAATGTGACAGTTTCCAAAATTGGACCAGATTTACAATGCATTAAATATTCCCTTGTATAAATGATAAAAGCTAAACTTTTAATAAACATAACATTTATTTTAAATATTAGTTGGTAAAAAAAATAATTTCTTTCTTTCTATAACTTAAAGGTCTTATAATTGCTTACGTGTTGTGAGTCAGTAAGGTATGCATGCTGTTTCTATTGTGTCTTCGTTTAGTTAGACTTAAAAAAAAAAGTAGTGGGTCTTAGTGTTAAATGTTAGCAGTGACTTTATGTGCTTGCTTGAGTGTTTCTCGTTTGCACTTGGCCTGATTGTGTATATAGGCCTACTATATAAAAAGTCTGAATAGTGTAGTTATTAGAAAATGTTAATCTTAATCACTTCAATTTAATTGAAACGAAATGCTATCCCCACCCAATCTCGACCACGAGTACTAACTTCAATAAATAATTTATTTCAGGCGTAAAATACCGCCTACTGGTTGTGTTTATAGCAGTAGCTTATTGTCTGATTTATGGTGAAATTAATAACAATTTATGTGAACACCAAACTAAATGTTGTATGATAACTTTCTGCTGGTTGTGAAGGTTTGATACTCGTTGGTGATGTCATGCAAGTTGGGGTAGTCTGGAGATCATTATTAAGATGTTGACTGAGTTACCGTACCGGTGTAGGTATGTGCAGTGGCGTAGCTAGGGTTAGTGTCATCGGGGGGGGGGGAGTATTTTTGCCACCCCTCCTCCTCGAAAAAAAAAACCTTTGGAGTTTGCCCGAAATGCCGCCTCTTAATAATAAGCAAACAAANTCCTACACGAGTGGGCGTGTGTCAACCTCTCCCTACACCAGTGAGCGTGTGTCAACCTCTTCCTACACCAGTGGGCGTGTGTCAAGTCTTCCTACACGAGTGGGCGTGTGTCAACCTCTCCCTACACCAGTGGGCGTGTGTCAACCTCTTCCTACACCAGTGGGCGTGTGTCAAGTCTTCCTTCACAAGTGGGCGTGTGTCAAGTCTTCCTACACCAGTGGGCGTGTGTCAAGTCTTCCTACACCAGTGGGCGTATGCCAACCTCTTCCTACACCAGTGGGCATGTGTCAAGTCTTCCTACACCAGTGGGCGTGTGTCAAGTCTTCCTACACCAGTGGGCGTGTGTCAAGTCTTCATACACCAGTGGGCGTGTGTCAAGTCTTATATTATCGACCGTTTCATAGAATACGGAAAAAGCTAAGGTTAAAAAGGCTTCATTATGATAGCTAAACCAAGCATATCATTGAGATCGTACACATCAAAACATGTCCTCGTTTTAACCTGTCTACAGTATTAGGACAACTGGGATGTAATGTCAAGGGGTCCGGGAGCTAAACTCTTTTCAAATTCATTAGCTTATCCAAAATATGATAAAAGTTACATATTTAGCCCTGATAAAATATTGTTTTCACACTTCTTATGTGCGCATATACATTACTAATACCGCGCCAGATTATTTTCTTAATCTTTAGACATATGAAGCACATGCCCTTTTTATGTTTATTTCGTTCCTTTATTCAGTGTAGGACCTTGCGATCGTTGTCTAAGTTCATAAACCTGAGTTAATCTTGGAAGTATTTTATATATATATATGCCTTAGCTCACCAGGCAGCTAAACGCTTCAGATTATCAGATCATTTGCACAGGACTGAGCTAGTTGTGACGTTTAAATATTCAGAAAAAATCTATTGGGACAATTGATCCCTTTAAAGAGTGTATGTGTTGCGCTTGTACACAAATTCAAGAACACTTGACGGCTTGTCTGCGGTGATAAAGATAAGAAGGTTAGACTCCCTGTTTTCAAATGAACGGCAACTCGTGACGGTGAAGAGGTTTATACTTATAACCCAAAGTGTCAGTTTTACAGTTAGATAAATTTATGGTCGGCTTATTCGGATCCCGTGTTGATTTTATTAATAAAAAAATAAAAACAATAATTAGCGCGAGGCTCAACAGTTGTTTTTCACAGCCAATGTAATCAATACAGTGAAGTCCGGACTGTCAGCAGTCCATCAACACGGTGTCGAGAGACGACGAAACGATGTTGCAATAAACAACCTGCAGCTGTGTGATGACCGCATCTGGCGGATTGGGAAGTAATGTTCCATTGAAAATTGTCTGTGGATCATGTCTATTGGATCCTGTCTATAGATCATGTCTAATGGATCTTGTCTATTGGATCCTGTCTATGGATCATGTCTAATGGATCCTGTCTATGGATCTTGTCCGTTCGGTCATATCTATTGGATCATGTTTATTGGATCCTGTTATTGGGTTCATGTCTATGGATCCTGTCTATCGATCATGACCCTGCCTGAGTCCTGTCCCGTTGGTTTTTTTTTGGTGGAGTTTTTAGGAGTTTGGGGTTAGGGCCAGTGTAGAACACTACGCCATTCCCTACACAATTAACATCGTATCTCACAGCTCATGCAATCGAACCAAAGAGTGGAGTAGCTAGAGTTTGTGACGCCCGGGGCTGTGCTTGAATTTTGCCGCCCCTAATTATCGGAAAACAAAAATCCACACATAATGCACTCGCAAAATAATCGATTATAATAGATCGAAAATTCCACCAGGGGCGGGTCCTCACCTCTAACTTCACCAGTAGCTGGAACCAACGGGCTTCTTCTTCTGATCGCTCCAGGTTCTGTAAATAAAACGCTCTTCTGGAGGACAGTGACCCCCACAGCCGCCAGGTTCTCTGTTGCCGGTCCTTCCAATCGTCCTCACGCCAATCGTCATACTTCTGTATTGTATTTAGAAGACGTTTGTATAATTTATTCCTGAGCTTATGGCTAGTCGCCATGGCGTAGTAAAGGGGGGTGCGGATGGGGTGGTCCGCCCCCGAGTGGCACTTTTTTCTATTGCAGGGTGTCATTTTCTGCCAACTGCGGTGTTTTTGTTTTTTTATTTCATAGAAGGGGGCCGCCAATAGTATTTGTCCGCCCCGGGAGGCGCTTGTCCTAACTAGGCCACTGGCTAGACTATTAGACTATTACTAAGTAGTACCGGTACAGCATTCCTGTTCGAACTTGCTTTCAATTAGTGTGTTGCGTAATGAAAGGTGACTTTATCAACATGAGCCAAATTGGCTCAGCTAATGATGCGGACCCAGCGTGCCAACGACCAGGAAAGGGCGGTTTTGGGTGGTGTGGGCCGAGCTTCCGGCAACCCTAACGTCTGTGCACGCCTTGCTTGGTTTTCAATTCTTTGCTTTCTGTGAAAAACTTTGTATCATTCCAGTGTCGTGTTAAGATAACTTTAGAGCCATTGTGAAATATTCAGGGAATTTTTTTTTTTTTTTTGGTGTGGCTGTTGAGATATTGCTCTTTAGGGCGCCTCGGCCCTGGTGAGTATGTGCACGCTTTGCTTGGTTTTCAATTCTTTGCTTTCTGTGAAAAACTTTGTATCTTTCCAGTGTCGTTTTAAGATAACTTTAGAGCCATCGTGAAATATTCGGGGAATTTTTTTTTTTTTTTGGTGTGGCTGTTGAGATATTGCTCTTTAGGGCGCCGCGGCCCTGGTGAGTTAGCACACTGATCCACGTGTGGCTCGACACTCATGTGTGGTTGCACCACATTGGCCTCGGCGTTATGGCAGTCCTAATCGCTCGACAATTGGTGACGTGAGTGATTATCAGTGTCTCTTGTTTGCCAGGCTCCGTATCCAGCTCTCACCACGAAACTAGGCCAGCGGTCCTAACGCTGCGGGAAACTGGCACTATGACTTGAACTGATACCTCTGTCTGGATTTGGGGGTGGGTGGGTTGGAAATCTCCATTAAAATATATCAATGGAAACAAGCTGATCACGTGTGTATGTGAAGTAGGCCGGGGGGGGGGGGGGGGGGGGGGGGGGGTGAAGTGGGATGGGTGGCTAACATCATGGTATGTACTAATTTTGGTTGTTGTTTATAGAATTTTATTTCGATGTATAAGGAAAAAAAATACATTTTCGAAAAAAAAGATGTATCATATCGATCCCTTAGTCATTTTAGAACCGTCCATATGTTTGAGAACCACTCATGTAAAGATAATGTGGAGGTAGGTAGAGTGGAGCATCCCCAAAAAAGAAGAATAAACATTCAGTCGGCACATTTAATGATCTTTTCCAAATGTTTAGTGTTTATTTAAAACTAAATTCGTGTTCTTTACATTCTATTTGGATTTTGTGCATTTCACTTGTCGACAGAGAGAAGAACGTGCGAGCTTTATCTGTGTCATAAATGAAGTATCTGCACATAATTTGGTTCAAAGTAAAAAGATTACTAGTCGTCTCGAGTCTCGGGTCTATACTGTTTTTATAATATATATTTTTAAAAAAGACAACGCAACTTTTCTCTGAGTCTCACATCCCCGGGCATTTTATGGATTTGCAGTCGGAGCTATCATTACAGTGGTAGGCAAGACAGCTTCCAATGATAGCATAGGAACGGGTGTAGCAAGACAGCTTCCAATGATAGCATAGGAACGGGTGTAGCAAGACAGCTTCCAATGATAGCATAGGAACGGGTGAACGTGGTGCCGTATGAGTGTAGAGTTTGTTACACAGTACCTTTTGGAGGGTATTTTTGTACCTCATATTAAGTTATATACTAACGTACAGGGCACTGGCTGCACATGCTTAAAATAAATCAGAATATTGAGTTTCAAAACTGATTTAAAAAATATAATCTTTGACCTCGCAAGGCTTGCAGTACTATATGTAACGTATAAAACGAAGTATATAGACCAGTGGTTCTCAACCTATGGGTCGCGATCCCCTTCGGGGGGGGGGGGGAGTCGAACGACCCTTACAAAGAGTGGCCTAAGACCATCGGAAAATACATATTTATGAAGTAGCAAAGACAATTATTTTATGGTTGGGGGTCACCACAACATGAAGAACTGTATTCAAGGGTCGCGTCATTAGGGTGGTTGAGAACCACTGATGTACGCAGACGTTTAAAAAAAAAAAGAGAACACACGATGTTTTCCGGTTTTTACTCGGGCTTTATTTATGTAATGAGTAGCAATGTCATCCGCTATGAATGATCTGTTCTGTTGATATCAAGCTCGTGTAGTGAGTAGCAATGTCATCCGCTATGAATGATCTGTTCTGTTGATATCAAGCTCGTGTAGTGAGTAGCAATGTCATCCGCTATGAATGATCTGTTCTGTTGATATCAAGCTCGTGTAGTGAGTAGCAATGTCATCCGCTATGAATGATCTGTTCTGTTGATATCAAGCTCGTGTAGTGAGTAGCAATGTCATCCGCTATGAATGATCTGTTCTGTTGATATCAAGCTCGTGTAGTGAGTAGCAATGTCATCCGCTATGAATGATCTGTTCTGTTGATATCAAGCTCGTGTAGTGAGTAGCAATGTCATCCGCTATGAATGATCTGTTCTGTTGATATCAAGCTCGTGTAGTGAGTAGCAATGTCATCCGCTATGAATGATCTGTTCTGTTGATATCAAGCTCGTGTAGTGAGTAGCAATGTCATCCGCTATGAATGATCTGTTCTGTTGATATCAAGCTCGTGTAGTGAGTAGCAATGTCATCCGCTATGAATGATCTGTTCTGTTGATATCAAGCTCGTGTAGTGAGTAGCAATGTCATCCGCTATGAATGATCTGTTCTGTTGATATCAAGCTCGTGTAGTGAGTAGCAATGTCATCCGCTATGAATGATCTGTTCTGTTGATATCAAGCTCGTGTAGTGAGTAGCAATGTCATCCGCTATGAATGATCTGTTCTGTTGATATCAAGCTCGTGTAGTGAGTAGCAATGTCATCCGCTATGAATGATCTGTTCTGTTGATATCAAGCTCGTTTAGTGATCTGTTCTGTTGATATCAAGCTCGTGTAATGAGTAGGAATGTCATCCGCTATGAATGATCTGTTCTGTTGATATCAAGCTCGTGTAATGAGTAGCAATGTCATCCGCTATGAATGATCTGTTCTGTTGATATCAAGCTCGTGTAGTGAGTAGCAATGTCATCCGCTATGAATGATCTGTTCTGTTGATATCAAGCTCGTGTAGTGAGTAGCAATGTCATCCGCTATGAATGATCTGTTCTGTTGATATCAAGCTCGTGTAATGAGTAGCAATGTCATCCGCTATGAATGATCTGTTCTGTTGATATCAAGCTCGTGTAGTGAGTAGCAATGTCATCCGCTATGAATGATCTGTTCTGTTGATATCAAGCTCGTGTAGTGAGTAGCAATGTCATCCGCTATGAATGATCTGTTCTGTTGATATCAAGCTCGTGTAGTGAGTAGCAAATGTCATCCGCTATGAATGATCTGTTCTGTTGATATCAAGCTCGTGTAGTGAGTAGCAAATGTCATCCGCTATGAATGATCTGTTCTGTTGATATCAAGCTCGTGTAGTGAGTAGCAATGTCATCCGCTATGAATGATCTGTTCTGTTGATATCAAGTTCGTGTAGTGAGTAGCAATGTCATCCGCTATGAATGTAGAGGCCGACCGAATTTCGGCTTCGGCTTCGGTTTCGGCGCCGAAAGTGGCCATTTTATCACTTTCGGCCAAGTTTCGGTTTCGGCCGAAACTGGAAAGTTAACTTTCGGCTTAATTTCGGTTTCGGCCGAACGAGAAAAGTTAACTTTCGGTTTTTCTTCGGTTTCGGCCGAAATTGACTTAGACTTTCGGCCACTCGGCCGAAAGTTACTCAGGTTTTCGGTCATTTAATACTAAGCGACAGCGATATTTTACAACAAACTAACCGACATTTAAGAACAAATTAAGCGATCTTTGAGAACAAACTAAATGATATTTAACAACAAACTAAACGATCTTTAAAAAAACTAAGCGATCTTTAAGAACTATCTAAGCGATCTTTAATAACAAACTAAAGGATCTCAAAGAACAAACTAAACGATTTTTAATAAAAAACTAAACGATCTTTAATAACAAACTAAACGATTTTTAAGACCGAACTAAATGATCTTTAAGAACAAAACAAATGATCTTTAATGATTTATAAAAATAAACTAAGCGATCTTTAACAGAAGACTAAATGTTCTTTAAAAACAAACTGAAAGATCTTTAAGAACAAACTAAGCGA
>CAXITT010000016.1:2501755-2518697 GCA_964033795.1 Lymnaea stagnalis
AATTTTCTTATCAAAGTCCCTACACTATTGGCCACTATTAGCGGTGCTGACTCTAGCCTCTGGTATGTACGGAATATTAAACATTAAACAAGCTCAACGCTCGAAACAATCGATTAATGTATCGTGATCGTGTGAAATTCGGGAAAGAGAATTACTTTTATTTCAGATTATGATCCGGTGAGTCACAAAATCTGGCAAATTCCGAAATCCGGTATATTCCGGATTCCGGAATCCGGTTGTTCCGGATACATGTAAATCCGGCGGAACCGGATTTCACCGGATAGTGCAAAATCCGGCGGAACCGGATTCCGGACCGGGGTCCGGCACACCCCTATTCATGATTCTTTTTTTGGTGAGACTACAGAAGGCATGAGGTGACGAGATTATTAGTTAACTGTATTTAAAAATAAATATTTTCGATTTCTAGGATGGTAATGACGGGCTCGCAGAATTTTTTTTACGGGGACCCGTTTCTCTGGAGCCACGATATAGCAAGGACTGAATGATATAAAAAGCCAACATTTCTTCTGTAGAATTGTTTTATATTATAATAATAATTACCGGATATAGTTCTAATAATCACAACAACACAAATATAATAAATTTAGTGCAGTCAGTACTGTGTCACACCATAGTGTCACACCATAGGCGATCAATATTATGGAATAAAACACATTCAGCGATTTTTTAAACCAAGCTCCCATGTTTGGATATGAATGCGTGTAAGCACACTACTTTACCGTATGTGATAAAAATACCGCCGATTAATAATCCGGTTAGCAAAGACAGACAACAGCTGTCATTTCATCAGGAAATTGGGAAAGTTTATGGAGGGCAAGTCAAGACTTGCCAACAACTTAACAAAAGTCTTTTGAAAAAAAGTTTGTGCGGGGGGGGGGGGTTGAATCCACTATTTTGGTATTTCGTGTTATAAGGTAATGAGGTCACGTGACGTCTGGCTTTAGTGGTTAAAGGTGTTGAATTGAAACCTTGGAATGCTCCCAAAGGAAACTGACTTGAGTACCGGACGAAGCTGTTTTTTTGTGTGTGAAGACCTTTGAACGTGTCCAGTGCTCAATCAAACTCTTAAACTGTATGTTCGACTCCGAGAATGTCTGCAAGTGTTCTGGAATTAAAATGGATTATATTCTTAAATACCAAGGGACCGCGTAATTAGTGCACTGATGTAACCAGGGAGTACATTGGAGTGTTCTTAAGCTACGAAGAGCTGTGATCAAGTGTTAAACTGACATGTGAATAGGAAACATTTCTTGTGTGTGTTCCTCATTGAAGGCCCGGATATAAGTTTTTGTGTCGCCAGAACACCGTGTGTAAGTGATTCTGGCGTCGAAAGGATTACACGGTACCAGTGACTGCCACGATCAAAGGGGGCCTGATCCTCTTGTCTGGAAGATGAGTGTCGAAATGCCACCGTTATGAGCCACTCTGCCACGTGCGGCCGCTGCCATCGGCGAGAAAAGAGTCACTCCAGCATCAGGCGCCTGTCTGACATCCTGCCCCACTCCGTGCAGGGGGCCATCAACAGCTTCACTCTACCCATGCCAGCCAGCAGCATTGCCAAGGTTAATGCCACGCTTAACATCATTTCGTCTTGCCATCTCTTGTCTTTTCAGTCTCGCCATTTTCTCTCTGGTATCTCTACCTAGTCTCTTTACAGTCGATCTCTATTCTCTATAAACTCTTTAGTCTCTCTTTATTTCTCTTCATTCTTGCTACTGTCTCTCTTTATTGCTCTACATTCTCTCCACAGTCTCTCTTTTTCTCTACAGTTTATCTATTCTCTCTACAGTCTCTCTTTATTTCTCTACGATCTCTATGGCCTCTCTTTATTTCTCTACGATCTCTACAGCCTCTCTTTATTTCTCTACAGTTTATCTATTCTCTGTAAAGTCTCTCTTTATTTCTCTACGGTCTCTCTATTCTATCTTTTAGTCTCTGTCTATTCTCTTTACATTCCCTTTCTATCATATCTAAAGCCAGTCAGTGTTTTGTTGTAGTATATGCCAATTATTTTATCTAGCTTATAACATAGCGTTTATTTTAAATGATTCATCACCACGCTCATAATGACATTATTCTGTTGTTATATGTTATCTTCTAGATTCCATGTTGTCAGTTTTAGGGTTATCACAGTATTCACTGGAGCCAAACTCACCAACGTGGCACAGACCGGGTGCTGAGATCACTTTGTTGTATTGTTTAGTTAGTTCAGTTGTGGCTTATGAAAACACACCCAAAAGTTATCACAAAGTTTGAAACCAGGAGTGGAAAAGCCAAACATTGAATGCGAAAAAGACTATTTATAAAAAAAAACAAAACTACTCAATTAATTATTAAATATTTATCATTTGGTTGCCGTGATCATGATGGTGATATTTTTAGGATTCTCTAGATTACGAGGCCCAATACTCTAGTTTTATTTTTAGCCCTTAGGCCATTCCGACCGGGATTAAAATTAAAGTCTCCTACCTTATCAGCTCTTACCTCATTGGAGCATTCTGAACCAGAAGTGGGCAGGAGAACTGAAAAGGGGGTAGGGGGAGGGAGAAGAGATATTCTGTAAACGTTCTTTGACATGAAACGACATTCTTTTGTTTTAAATCCTTTACGTTAACTTCGCTTTTGTGTGCTTAGGGCAAAAATCTTCGGACGCTTAATTGGCCCACTTCCCGTCAACATGTCGAGCTGAGACTTGGCACATAGACGCGTTGCTGATGACAACACACTCTATCCAGTTCTCAGTCCCACTCGAACCCCCACAAAATCAGTATGCCTGTTGTTTTTTAAAGGGGGTGGTGAAGGGCATATTATGATGCCACCGATTTCACGAAATAAAATTCCCGATAGCTGCGCTAAAAAAGATTCTTTATAAAAATAAAAAAAAATCGCAAAGTACTTACTATTTTCTTTAGTTGTTTTTCTGAAATAGATGGTGGAATAAATCTGCGGCGCAAAATCGGGTGGGACATTAGAATATTAATATAACATTAAAAAAAAAATAAAAATGAATATATAATGGATTATACGAAAAACCTGTCTTTTATGGATTGTTTAATTTATCCTTACATATACACCTTGAAATATCATACTGGGCTACATACCCGGAGTTATTCGCCTTTGCATTTGGAAGGAAAAAACAAAAACAACTTCTAAAGCATATCGGCAAACTCTTTAAAAAAAAAAAAACTTTGCTAAAGTACCAATTAAATTGAAACATTTCTTCGATAAGATATCCGTATTTTTTAATTGTAACCTTTGAAAACATTGAATTTCAGCCCCAGACCGTTTCAGTTAAAAAGCTCGCGTTAAAGACCAATCTAACCCACTGGTCGGCAAATCGCGGCTCTTTAGCGCCCTTAGTGCGGCTCGGCCATTTGCCATTTAAAAAAAAAAAAAAAAAGTTCTGCCTAGATGCAACATTTTAATTTTTTAATTGTAACCTTTGAAAACATTGAATTTCAGCCCCAGACCCTTTCAGTTAAAAAACTCGCGTTAAAGACCAATCTAACCCCCTGGTCGGCAAATCGCGGCTCTTTAGCGCCCTTAGTGCGGCTCGGCCATTTGCCATTTAAAAAAAAAAAAAAAAAAAGTTCTGCCTAGATGCAACATTTTACGTAGACGATTTCGATATAAATTAAGACTTCGTGTATAGCACAAACTGTTATAAAGAAAATACATTACAATGTATTTTCTTTATAACCTGCTACACCCAATAGGAACTTAAAATCTTATTTCGGAAATTTGAGGAAAGTTCTTGACACTTATAAAAAAAACATAAGATTGACATCGTTAACACTCGTGTCGTGTCAATATCAAAATGTAGACAAACTTATTGTGTTCCACTTGAGAAGCTTATACTGAATGTACATCATGTAAATAATTTATTCGAAAACTTGAAATCCGCTATGCCCTGAAATGGATCTGTTTGTAATAAATAATGCCTCTAAGTCGTTGCTATCCTCATACAATGCACCCATGCCTCCAGGGACGTAGCTTCGGCCGAGCCGCACTCAGGTCGCCAAAGAGCAGCGACTTTCCGACCACTGGGTTAGATTGGTCTTTTAATTCGAGGTTTTTAACTGAAACGGTCTGGAGGCCGAAATTCAATGTCTAGAGGAATAGCCACGTCCAAATTGGTTGCGACCCAGTGTTTGGTTTTCTTGTGATTAATCTGACCCATTAACAAACAAAACACACTTTGTCACACTGGGCTTTATGTAGTAGATATGTGCTTCTCTTGGGTCGTATAAGAAAGCAATTGCCATTCTTCGGTTATGACCTAGACCAGGGGTCTCCAAACTACGGCCCTCGGGCTAAAAAGTTTGGAGACCCTCGACCTAGAAGTTTTTTTTTAATATTTAAAAGAATGTCATATTGTTTGTTTTATTAATTACTTTTTTAAATATACAATTTATCAATAGCCCGGGGATATTAATCACATTTTAAGGTGACTCTCACTGACTCCTGCTTTGGCGATAATTTGAGAATTTTGCGCATTCAGTCTCATTATAGGACCATGGCTGTATTAATCAACGGTTCTCAACTTTTTTTTTGTTTTTGGCACACTTTTAATTTCTGTAACCCACTTCCATGTAATTAATGTTGTTAATCTTTAAATATTTTTAATGCTCCCCCCCCCCCAACTGTTCATGGCTTCCAAGAAATATGATATGGCTCTATGCGGCGGGGCATATCGCCCGCGCCGAGGAACCGAGAAACGGTGTGTTGTATCACAAATCTCTAGGGCGTGTCTGTGTTGCAATCGCTTACAATCGAAGCGTTGCTCATTGAGAAAATCATAGACCCTAAAATATACAGCGTACTGCCACATAAATAGACAACTAGACAGTGTCATACATCTCGTCAAACACACTACATTTGTGTTTCTGATTGTTAAAATAGCAAACTCGAAAACGACCCGACCTCTGCTGGCTGTTCAAAGTCATGACAATTATTACCAAGTGCTGCTGTATATCAGGGTAGTGTCGAAGAGTTTCTCCACCTAAGAGATTGTAAAAAAAATGTGGGCCGTCTTTTCATTTCCCCGTTGCGATTATCAGCCCGAGCTGGATCAATATAACAGAGCAGTAGCTTCGCCGTTCCTCATTGTCCTGTTGCAATGGTGTATGTGTGGACACAATTTCAGCCAACAGTTTGGCCGTGATTAGAGTTGCTAAAGCAATTTTATGTATTCTTGGATGTTGTATTCACTTATACTGGAATTCGAATGGACTGATATGTGAATTGTTATGTTGACATTTTACACTGTTTTTGTTTTATATTTCCCTACCTGATCGAATCTGTTATTATCATAGGGAACGAACATTCCGATAAACATATGTTACCTGGTATAATACAATACCAAGACTACACAACATATGTTACCTGATAGAATACAACATCAAGACCACACAACATATGTTAACTGGTAGAATTCAGTTCCAAGACCACACAACACATTATGGTAACTGGTAGAATTCAGTTCCAAGACCACATTACATAATGTTGTTTGATTGCTTGCTGTCGTGCAACTAGGCCATCTTGTCCGGTTGACCAGCGGAAACACGTCTGGTGTCCAGAATCCCTGAGAACTATTTGTGGACCGCTAAGAATTTACCACTGGCCAGGTCACTGACGTTAGGTGGTGGGTTTTCCTCTCCATCTGTGGACCTCTATCCTTCGATGCCGTTGTAGGTGGTCTCTGGGGGGCCGCTGTCAATGAAACCTAAGCCACAGTTGCTGTGAAACGGATAAACCCTGTTACATTCTGTGGAAATATTAATCGGCGTAACATTGTTTGCACATGATTAGGGCAATTATCGATTAAACCAGATTATACACCGCTGATTGTCTCTCTATATACTGTTGTTTTTAAATCTGACCACCGGTTGCCCCAGTCTGGCTTGCGATCGTGGTTTTATCATTGCCTGACTTCACGACTTCGTCGTTTAAAGGTTTGGTATGCATGGTAAACAAGTGGGCCTTGCTATCTCTTAATCACATGTGCATTAGTCCTATTCCACTTAAAGTGGACACTGTTAGGTGCCATTTTGTAAAAGTAAATAAGATGACGTCACTTGGCAGTGTCAGCCGATAGATAAGGCAAATCACTCAAGCATCGCGAAGCAATACCGCAAGGGCAAAAACGGCCATTAGGCGCCATATTTTATCAGCTCATTAATATCATTCGTGGACCAGCTGTCGCGAAAGACTCGGTGTTAAATGTGAGCACAGTTTAGTTGAACACGGTTCTGTGTGAAGTCGTATCATTGGTGGTGTTTGTGGACCTTCAGGGTCTTCTCCGATCCAAATAAGGAAAAAAAGGATACTCTCCAACAACGACAGAGTGTCACGGCAGAGACTGACATCTCGTGCTGACCAATCTCTGACATCTGGTGATGACCAATCTGTGACTCTCGTGCTGACCAATCTCTGACATCTGGTGCTGACCAATCTCTGACTCTCGCGCTGACCAATCTCTGACTCTCGCGCTGACCAATCTCTAACGTCTCGTGCTGACCAATCTCTGACGTCTCGTGTTCACCAATCTCTGACGTCTCGTGCTGACCAATCTCTGACGTCTCGTGCTGACCAATCTCCGACCTGTGACCATGTCGTCCACCGACGAAGCGGACACGGGATCCCAAGAGATTCCCGTCACATTCAAATGGTCCAAGTGCTCCGGGATATTCGCTGATCATTTTTTCGTAAGTTGCAAAACTCCAGAAACCTGTTGTTAAATCTATATCATATGTAGAGTTGTTGAACATTGGCCATCGAGGGGAGCATGCAGGTTTCAATCATCTGTAGAAACGTCTCACAAGAGGAATACTGCAATATTATTCACTCAATTCTTATTTCATGTTACCAAATACGCTCTTATTTCTAGGTCTTCTTCGGGGCCTGAGCCGCACCCTTATCTTCAACCGACAGTATTTACCGAAGCCAAATTTTGGGAAATCTCCATAAGCATGGCCCATTTGAACACATTCAATCACGGTCCATTGTTCTGGTCACCCATAGCTTTATCTATAATAATCAATCGATAAACTTACATTTTCTTCCAACACATGGGTTATGCATTCCCCGTGACTGATCCAACAGAGAAATGTAACGAGTGATTACACTAACACGAACACATTGATTGTAGGATGCACCAATGCCCTACTCCCTTAGATATTCTGGTGTGTCGTTGCTGTTATATCTTCAAATGTTCGCAGATAAACATTTGTGTGTGTGTGTGTGGGAGGTGGTGGGTGGTACACTTGTGCCTTAGATCCTCTCCGACTACATATACCATTGCCATTGCTAACCAAGGTGTCTATGTGCCTAGGAATTGGCCCGTCAGCTCTGACAGATGGGCCTCTGGTGTATTATGTTACATACTAAGCATGCATACATAAGGGCACACGGTTTGATATGACGTCCATGTAGTAAACTTAAATTTCTGTGTACACTGAGCCGAATTTAAAAGTTATAGTGCATGGCGACATTGTGGTTAGTTTGGGTGGGGGTGGGTGGAATTTAGTTCGCTGTCAAGGGAAAAAAAGTAAACAAGGGGGATAATAACGCGCTCTCTCCCCCCCCCCCCCCCCCCCCTGCACAAAAATTTTTTGTTAACTTTTTCCCAAAAAATTTTTTTCAAGGGCCAACGGTTTGATATGACGTTCATGTAGTAAACTTAAATTTCTGTGTACACGGAGGCGAATTTAAAAGTTATAGTGCATGGGGACATTGTGGTTAGTTTGGGTGGGGGTGGGTGGAATTTAGTTCGCTGTCAAGGGAAAAAAAGTAAACAAGGGGGATAATAACGCGCTCTCTCCCCCCCCCCCAACCTTGGCAGAAATTATTTCGGTAACTATGTGCCAAAAATGTTATTTCCAATTCATTCAGCGTGTCAGCAACTTTTAAGACTACCTGCGTGACAAAAACCTCTAAGTCTACCTGTGTGACACAAATCTCTTAAGTCTACCTGCGTGACAACAACCTCTTAGTCTACCTGCGTGCGAACAACCTCTAAGTCTACCTGCGTGATAAAAACCTGTAAGTCTACCTGCGTGACAACAACCTGTAAGTCTGCCTGCGTGACAACAACCTGTAAATCTATCTGCGTGACTGCAACCCTCTATTTTACATAGTAAATAAGTAGGATATTAGTTTTTGGTTTTCCGCATGCCACTGAAAATCTCCTTGTGCCACAATTTGGCAATCGTACCGTAAGTCGTAGGGTTCCGATCGCTGCACTAAAGTGTTTTGAAGTAAACCAATATTAAAGTCAAAGATCTTGAGCCTTGTCACTTTCAGTGTGCATCATCCTTAAGCTATGCTTTAATTGAGAATGTCAGTATATATTTTTCTTAAGCTATGTTTAATTTTTTAGCATTTTATTTAATAAAATCCATTTCATAGCATTGCTACTGAACTATCAGTGAACAGCGCATTCTTATTGAAGGGCTGTATGGACTGCGCATGTGCTGGTGTGCCTTACGACCTCTTGTATTGATTGGTTACTATAAATAAATGTTCTACACGCGGTCAAACAACTGTAACAGTTTCTGTATGTGCTGCATAGTTCAGGTTCTAAAATGATTCAACAGCATTAAACATTTGGTATGTTCCAAAGATATTTGAATGAAATCTCACCTCCTGGGCACGCCTATCTCCTTTCACGCCAAGTTTCTTTGCCCAGACTATCTTTGCGTCACCGCATGATGTGCTTCATCTATTACCCTCTCGCTTTGTTTGTACTGATGTCTGGTATTGACCCACTGCCACAACAGCGTGGTGAATTGGGGTTTCATATTTTCTATAGCGTCGTCACATCGACTTATTTCAATATGTCAACACCACTTTAAATATATTCCAAAACATGCTCGCCATCAGAACGTCAGCCCGACAACTCGGCCGTGGATCTTGTATCGCAATGAATTGTTTAAAACTATTTTTTTTCTTCGTGGCCTAAGCAGTTCAAAGTCCAGAAGCCCCTATCGTTTTCTATGAGATGGGCTGGTAAAAGGAAATAAAAATATACAGCCGGCAGATTGGGTGGCCCTAAGCTGTAGCTTATTTAGCCTATACGTAAATCCGTCACTGGTCAAAACGAATTTCGGTTTCATAATTGGATGTGTTCAATAAAACTGAATTCAAATTAGCCACTTAGCCCCATTGATAAAACAGTCGTCATTGCCTTATAGTTTGATTTTATTTACCTATTAAATACTGCCTTGGTGAAAATATGCCTCACAGGTACAGGCAGGCAACACTGTTCAGGTTTGGTTTGCGGCATGTGCTGTTTATTCTTGTCAACTTTTACGACAATGGCATCTCTTTGTTCGGTTTACCCAGATATCTTGCATGACCTAGCGTACAATGATCTAAAATTTAAATACAAGGTCTCCGTTAAAACCTTTGTCGTCATAACATAACAATGTGTCCTAACCAAATCCGAGAAGTGTGGTGACGTCATTGTTTATTGGCTGTTAACATGTCATGATGAGTCACTTTGATCAAAGTCTTATTCCTCGTGAGGCTGTTGCCAAATATAAACAACATTTTTTAAAAAAATGGTTGTTGTTTTTTTTATTTTAATCATTTTTTAAAAAAAAATAATGAACTGAAGCATGTCTATCTGATGAACTCCCCCCAGAAGTGTTTCTTCCTACAGGGGGCCTGGCCTCCTCACGCATTTTCACACGCGTTGCCATCTCAGGTTCGTGGAAAAGTCTCGAAACAATGTGGGCGTGTCTCGATCCTGATCCCATCCACGACCTGCTGCATGTTGGGACAGTCCCCGGAGGTCTCCGCCACTTCCCAGGCTGCCCCTCGCAGCACAAGGCTGGCCTTTGTTTGTCGGCACGCAAACACGGCCGCTTTGTTTTAAGGCGCTGGTGGTAGTCAGGTTGGTCACATCCTTGGCGTTCAACGCATTTGGAAGAAACATTAAACTACCCCTAGAAGCAAAGTTGTTCTTATCAATCCTTTATTTGTATTTTTAAAAATTCTTTGATATTAATATTCTTAGTCCCACCCGCTTTTACACAGCATATTTATTTCACCAACTACTTCAGAAAAAAAAACCAAAAGAAACTAGTACGCACCAATCGCACCAAGGATAGTTTGTGAAGAATCTCATTTAGCGCTGTTATCGGGAATTTTATTTGGTGAAATCAGTGACATCATATTTACTTGACCTCACCATGAAAAACAGGGAGAAATTTGATTTTGCGGGGTTGAGGTTGGAGACTGATTTGTGTGTATGGGGTGGGGGGGGGGATGGGCCTGAAAATTTGATAGAATGTGTTATCATCGCCAACCAGTCTACGTGCCAAGTTTTGGCTCGATAGGTCGACGTGAAATGGGTCAACTAGCCGTCCGAAGATTTTGCCACGCAGACAGAAACTACACAAACAAAAGCGAAGTTGATATAAATGATTTTTTTTTTAAAATGTCAACTTATTATAGCGGGGCAAATTTAATAAAATGTAAATGACCTCATTATTCCTCAGTTACGGCTTGAAGGGAAACTGAACTATTTTCTTCACTTCATTGGTACCGGTACCGGGCAACTTGTCTCTAACTGGAATATTGATTCCCGTTCAAACTTTCGATTAACCATTGTCTTTTGTATTGATCTATAATAATTTTGTTTAAAGATTCTGGATTGGTCAGGCTTAGTGGTAGTTTTGTTTTTGGTTGTAGGATGGTCATTAAGATAATTTAATATCTAAAATGTTTTCATGTTTTGTTTTTTTTTTTAACGTACTTGTATTTGGTAAGGAATCTCCTCCTTACTGTCATACATGAGGTTTTTTTCCCCAACGTGTTCCTGTTGTATCTACTGTAGATATTCCGATGTTTCCGTCTTGTTGTATCCACTGAAGATGTTCTGATGTCTCCGTCTTGTTGTATCCACTGTAGATATTCTGATGTTTCTTTCTTGTTGTATCTACTGTAGAGAAGCATTGTCTGTGTGTCATGAATGGCTCACTGCCGCCAGCAGGTGACTCTAGTGTGGACTGTAACCCTGGGAATGTCCTCATATTTTGGCCTCTAAGCACGCTGTCCGTGTCCCAAGCGCTGTATCACTCCACATCCCAGTTCGTGCAGAAATTCAAATCCCTCCAACAACGGGAATTGTTTCAATCTTTATCAAGGAACGCGTTTTCACACTGAAGACAATCCACACCGTGGCGCAATTACCACATTTCATTGTAGCCGTGGACTCAAATAAATTGTACCACATCAGGTGAGATGGGAAATATTGGAAGTCAATGTTAAGGAAGTGATCAAAAGTTGTGATACTATATTATAGGCTATAGACGATTTCATAAAGTGCCTCCCGCGATTTTGATCTTTTAAAAAAAAAAAAAAAGGTGGTGGGGGGGTGTTGGGGGGGGGGGGGGGGGGGGCTGGCTTTTTGTGGTCACTAACAATATAGTTATACAAATATTAAAGTCGAATTTTATATTTAATTTTTTTTTAAGGTGAATTTATAATGAAGGATATGTATAATATATATATATAACTAAATTGTATGTCATTTGATACTTAATATTTAACCGTTCACATCAACTCATTTGTAGTTTATAGTAGTAATTGGGTGGAGTGTGTCAAATTTGTTGAGATTTTGGTAATTATGAAGTATTTATGAAAATGCTTTTTGATAGATGCGTTTTTATGAGATTGAGGAGGGCTTGGAGAAACACATTTCGGGCACTGGGTAATGCCTGGATCCGTATATCCACGGTTTTTTTTTCCCGTATATATGCTAAACAAATTAAAAACAAAAATCACGATTTCGCTCTGCGGCTAGTTCGGTCATGAACGTTAAATGTACGTTCTTATTGGTGCACACACATTGAACGCCTGTGCGCGATGCGTAGGATAGCTTTGCTCATTACACGTGAGCATAATGCTGTTAATTTACTTGAAGTCTCAACGTTGTAAAACGCATCATTATTAAATAAACATTTCTAGACCAGGGGTGCGCAACCTTTTTCCAAATTCGCCACAAAAGGTTAAATTTGCCACACGCTATTAATATATATGGCATATATTGAAGGGAAGGAAATAGTTCAGTTTTCCTTCAAGCCATATACACATCGTAAAACACTACTATTAAAAAATTAATAAAGAAATAGGCCGTTTAATTATATTTTAGCCACCGAAGGCTGCGCATTTGCTAGTACATTAGTACGATGCACACATAATAATAATAATAATAATAAAGTTCATTTCAAAAACACGCTTCATCCCCAAAGGCTCGAAGCGCGGTACAAAGTCAAAAAAAAAACAACAAATCTATAGTTTACCACATTTAAAACAAACGCAACACGACAAAAACTAAGTACAAGCATACAATGGCAAAGTCTTTCTAGCCATTTCAACCATAATACACATACACAGTACTGCAGATATTGGGATAATGACAACACCGTCATAGCACGTGACGTATCTGGTCCAATCAAATCAACAATCCCCGCCAACGAGCGATAGATTTCAATAACCTATCGTACTAATTCGATTCTGCCTCGCTAATGACGTGTTTACCTGTCGTGTGTGATGGATTGGCCCGGGCAGTTCGCTTTGGCCAGGTCGTCTTTTGGCCCAGGTAGCTGTTCGCCCCCTACCCTCACTCATTTTTTTTTCGTCCTTTCCCTTAAGTCTATTTGATTTCGGCGGTGACGTAGAACTGGTTCTTTGCTGTACAAGGATATGTGGGTTTTTTTTAAGCCGGACTCGAGGGCGCGATGCTGAGGCTTGACAGGCATGCTAGGTGGTGTGCACAGGGTGGACCTACGAGCCTCGTGCTGCAATGAGCTCTTCGGTGGTCAGATCGCCAAGAGTCAAAGTTCACAAGTCGGCGAGCGCTCCGGCGAAAGACCGCCGGTCGATCTTGTACGACTGTAGGTTCAAACTCCCGTTCGTCGGTGGTCATGGATTACGCGAGAGGTTGTACGTGAGTAGTTCATAGGTCGCAGGGTCGGAGGTCGGCTGTTTTCTTTAGTGGAGCACAGCTGTTGTAAACACCCGCACTATGTTATGGTGCTTAGATGTTGTGTCATTTGTGCTTTAGATGTGCCCAATAAACCATTGTCGGTAAAAACATCTGCTCTTCAAGCACCATATGTTGCGAGCTGTTGTATTGTGATGTAGATAGTCGACAACGTAAACCTTTGTTAAATGTGGTATTTCCAATATTATAGGCATATGATACTTGGTAAGACTTCAGAAAAAAAACTTAGCCAAAAGTTAATGTAAAAATTTCAAGTTGTTTTCGCCTTTGTTTCGGCTCGATAAGGCCAGAAACAGTTTATTAATTTGCACCATATTTCAAAGTAAAGATGATCCACAGCTTACATATAATATTTAAGAGAACCTCGACATGTGATCCATCTTTTCATTTTAACATCCACGCTTTACGAAAAAAAAAATTTGATTGATAGTATTGGTGACTTCAAGGTTGATTTGATGTTAGCGGATAATAGTGCATCTGTATGATAAAGGAATAATATGAAATGCTATGTTTAATGTAAATGGAATGTAACACCATGTTGGGATGTCTTGAGCTATACGTTTTATGGTCAGTTCATTCTCTTCTCCCTCTCCGCCCCCAGCTATACGTTTTATGGTCAGTTCGCTCTCCGCCCCCCCAACTGTACGTTTTATGGTCAGTTCATTCTCTCCCCCCCCCCCTCCCAACCGGGTCTTTTGTTTGTTTTGCAAGCTGATACATTTATTATTTTTTGTTGTTGTTGTGTTTGGGGTATAAATGGATTAATCTGAGTAGCATGGAAACACAATGTTTGAAGAGGATCTTACAGAGAAGTAAGTGTATGCTGATATCAATATCAACTAGTGTTTAGGAAGTCCATTAACCTACATTTGTAAATTGTTCTCTCTCTCTCTCTCTCTCTCAAAATAATTTGTTGGCCAAAGGGATATAATGTTGTTGCTATTGGTTTTTAAAAAAAATAAATATCTAAGGATCACCAGGAAACCCTGTATTTTTGCTATGATGCTTATTTCCTCACTGATATTTCTTGAGTTATCGTGACTGCCAGGTTAAAGGATGGGAAACTACTTCCAGTGCCGGGAATGAGAAGCCGGTCCTTTCTTAGAACCAGATTCCATTGCACCTGACTGTAGTGCCTCTCACATCTCTCATGTCAAATACGTTAGGGCTCTGACTAACAACGCACCGACCACTTACGGCTTGAAACGAATAACGCACTCGCCATCCACATCTGATGACCCCCTTCCACCAATCGATTTTCAAAGACGTATATTGGCATCGGCGTTTGTTGATGTTGTTGCTGTTTAGGGACCTTCCTTATTTCAATGTGGACGGTCTTTACGTTTAATACCTGTACAGGGGAGGGGGGGGGTCATGTGTTAGGTTGTATAAGGTCAGCGCGCCACTGCTGCCACGCCACTACCATCAATCTGTTTACACTAAATCATAGGTAACAGTATAATTGAATGTGTTCACTTTCCCTTGCAGGGCATCGATGGCTTCGAGGAGTTACGCAAGTTCATCAAACACGGAAGTGAATTCAGTAAAGAAGTGTCCATTATATTACAAGAAAGGTAACTCTCGCTTTTGGATTACCTGCTCTTTTTTTTTTTTCACAGTCAGATTGTTTACTTCCTCAATCTCAATCTGCTTGCTGGGGAAAGTCCTTTTCTTTATCATTGTGGACATAAGAAGAAATAGTTTATTTTTAGCTTCTGCTCATGTCACCGTTTATTGACAGTTGAATTTATTGTGGAGAAAAAATAAAAATGTTCCATAGAAAAATAATATAATGACCTTCTCTTTGTAATATGCAGCTACTTTGAAACGTTATCTAAATGAAATAATACCTTCATAAATGGATTTTTTGTTAAATCACCTTTCTTTCTAGAAAAATATACGAGAATGTTTACTGTCTTTGAGTCCCGGAACTCATTCTGTACTTTCAAATAATTGGCTTAAATTTTGTTGAGACTATCATGGTATGACTACATGGGCGCCCGCAGAAAACTTTCTGGGGGGGGGGGGGCAAAAAATGGATTACCTTCCATAGTAATGTTTTAATATAGTTTTAATTTACTGTAGCGTATTTGTATGGTGAACGAACGGACAGGACATCAGCTTAGTTACTTTCTCTTTATTTTCTCTTTACTTTAATAAATTTTTTGTCTATTTTTATCTTTTTATATCAGCCCTTTCCAAAATAAGTAGCTTTGCTCCATGCTGTTTTTGGGTACATCCCAGCCCTTTGTTGTATATGGCTTTTTATTAAGATACTGAAGTAAGTCTTAGACTTTGCTTAAGCGTAAATGTTTATGTTTATATGGGCGAAATTGGGTTTGGACAGATAAATATACATGGCGATTTTTTTTTTGGTATAGTAGTAATGGATAGTTCATTTGAGGACAGTTGTAATTTTGACTGATGCCCAAAATAAGACGAGGGCATAGACCACGTCATCAAATTCGTCATTTCCTGTCAAATAAGATACATCTTTCAACACCAACCTATATACGGATATGAATGTAAATCTCATCCTGTTGAGCAAACTTTGGTTTAGAATTTTTAGACACCATCTTTCAATGCACGTTTTGTGTTCTTAAGTGTGCAGGCGTGATGTCATCAACTGAAGGCATATTTGAAATATTTGCCCTTACCAAAATATAAGGGCTGACGATTTTTTTTTTTAAAGAAGGAAGTAAAATGGCGTTTGTTAACAAAACATGTCTTAGATGTAGATTATGCTTGAAACAAACATGTTTTCTCTGGTACGGCTGATGACGTCAAATGTTACGGGTTTACCCTACTCTCCGACACCCTTCCTTGTTTCACGTGACAGGTGATGATAATCTCCTACTCAAAATAATCTGCAATGCAATATCTGGTGGCTGATTTATCAGGGTGTGAGTGTGGGGGGGGGGTGAGTGTGTGGTGGTGGGAGGGGGGGGAGTGTCACCGTCACTCTGCTTCAGGTTTTAAGAAATTAATATTAATGTAGCCGTTTAAAGAAATAATGTGTACATCTTAATCGAAATGTTTAAATCGTAATCGATATGTTTACATCGTAATCGATATGTTTACATCGTAATCGATATGTTTACATCGTAATCGATATGTTTACATCGTAATCGAAGTGTTTACATCATAATCGATATGTTTACATCTTAATCGAAATGTTTACATCGTAATTGAAATGTTTACATCGTAATCGAAATGTTAGCATCGTAATCGATATGTTTACATCGTAAACGAGTGGTCCACTGATGTAAATACCAATGCCATGGTGAGCTCAGGCTTAAGCCAGTTTGACAACGAAACCGTTATCTTGCCCGTCATGCCCACTTATAGTTCGTGCACTCGAAATCATCACTCATGAGTATCAGTGGCCACTTGTGGTGCGGTGGGGAAAGCGCAAGAGAAGGGTGGGGTAGGAATGTTATCACGAAACTACCAATCAATGCAGGTTTTCACAAATTTTGCTACCTCTGCTCCCCTACGAAGTGTTTGACGCCCTATCCTATCATGCCCCCCCCCGCTCATCCCCTACACGCCCCACACAATCCACACAATCCACAAGGAAGCTCACTGCCACCATTAAGGGTTAGATATAATAAAGTGAGAACAGTGATGACAAAATGTCAACCTTCACCTGGTAGTGATGGTCAAGTAATATAGTGTTATGAGATACTGTCTGATTTGTAGAAGGTTTCTATATTTCCAACTAGATATTGTTGTAAAGCAGTGTATATATTCATTAAATTGGCAGCGGTGGAACCAATTAAGAATGGCATGGGGGGGGGGGGAATTATTCGACTTCTGGGAGTTTGTTTGCGTTATGGCGTCAGTAATAAAGAAATAAGTTCACTCTAAATTCTGTAATTAATCCCCTGCCCGACCCCCCCCCCC
>CAXITT010000016.1:2519113-2561790 GCA_964033795.1 Lymnaea stagnalis
GGGGGCCCCCCCCCCCCCCCCCCCCCGTCGTTAATATACTGAGTTAACCCGAGGAGTTTTCAGTTATGAACTCATCTCTAATCTTGCGGAAAGACCCGAGAAGTAGACCGATTTGAATCGCTGTGGTCGGTCCGCTGTGCCAGTTAGAAATGGGATTGCTTGGAATAGTTGAAAGAACTAAAAAGATATCGTAAGACAGAGCAGCGCTTCTCAACATTTGTTTTTTGCTCGTTGCCAACTTGAGAATATTTTATATATTTTTTTTTAAACTTCAGTGACCCTTTCTCCTGTTAAATATATGTATATATATTTATATATAATGTCAAATTATTATAGCGGGGCAAATTTTATAATAAAGTGTAAATGATGTCATTATTCCTCAATTACGGCTTGAGGGGAAACTGAACTATTTTCTTCACTTCATTGGTACCGGACAACTTGTCTTTTACTGGAATATGGATTCCCCTACAAAATGCTCGCTATGAAGCGCCGTAAGAGAGAGTTATTCCAATAAATTGGTTAGAGCTAGAACGGAAACACAAGGGCCTGGATCCATAGCTCCTCACCCCCACTTCTATAAAAAAAAAATATATATATAAACCACTTTCCAAATTAAAAAATGCTTGACTTTAGGGATTTAATTCAGAGGTGGGCAACCTTGCGGCCCGCGAACAACACGCAGCTGGGCCCGATGAAACGTTTTTCCCGGGACGCAATCGCAAGGCCTTTCGGGGGTTGGATTATTTTGTCGGTAAATTGGTGCACATTGTGGAAGATGAACTGCAAAGTGTCTTTAATCAATTAAAATCACCTGATAAATTTTTTATAATTGTAATATAATAACAGAGGTGTTATTTACAGTCGGTTGGGAACAACGGTGTTCGTTATTCTCAGCTGACGGTGCAAACCTCATCCCATAGAATAACCACAAAACCTTTTTAAAAAAAAAAAAATTAAGCAAAATACATCCCACTGCTTATTGTCGAACTGAACGGGAGATGGACGTGGACTCCAGATTCCTAGAATATCATCTCGTTGCCCGCCCAAAAATAAAATAAAATAATAGTTTCTATGCGGCTCTCTGCGCAAAAATGTTTGAAACCCTTGTTTGGAATTTAAGTGTCAATAAATTGCAAATGTCGTTGCTGTTTGATAGATTCAGTTAAAAACAGCATTTCTGTTACTCCGATCTGCGTATAAATTGGCTTCATTAACATTAATGTCACCCGTCCAAGTGCTTTCCTTATATCACCGCACCTGAATGTGATTCAACCGGACCGCTACGTTTGATGGGCTCTGTTGTATTTACTTTTTGTACCGGCCAAATGGAACTCCTCCAGTGCCAGGCATGCGCGGTGGATGGGCGCGTCGACGCTGCCTCCGGTGGTAAACAACTGATGTGGTTTCATTAAAAAAAATTTTTTTTTGTACCTTAAAAAAAGTTACTTTGGAAGAAATCTTCGGTAGTTTTATGACAATGCCGTTTTAAGTGTCCTAAAAGCGTTTTGAGGACATTCCAGGGTTTAGTATGGGGACATGGGGGGACGGGGGGGGGGGGGGNCTTTATGACGTTTTACACTTGTGTCGTGACATTGGCATATGATAGACCAGTGAAGGGATGTCTTCACCCCCCCCCCCCCAAACCACGACATTTTTAATTTATTTTTTTTTAAAAGAAGCCCCCAAACTGTGTTTCCCCAGACAGGGATACAATTAGGGGCAAATCCTTTCTCAAATAGAAATGGAGAACTCAGATCGTGTAAACATCAACACATCTATTTGACAAGCAGCTCGGCCTACTCCTTTCATCTGTCTGTATTTGCTCTCTCCTCCCACAACCTCAGTCGTCATTTCCTATCGGGCCGAAGACACTTATTTTTTGCACATATACTTCACTGGGCCCCCACTCCCGTACAAATGCAACACTTTCAATGGATGCCTTTGCGCAAATGGACATTTCATGACCGAAGCTACTGTGGTTGCCCTCCCCCCTCACTCCCCTCGCCGGTCTAAAGTCTAATTTTGTGTAAGAGGGGTTACAGCGTCCTGGTCTGTTCCAATATTGACTGTTAGTAAGACCCCCTCCATGGCTCTTGGGTATTTAAAAAATGGACTTAAGTCAATAGTTTATCTAAATATTTGCTGTACTTTTGTATCAGTTACTATCCAAGTCCAAGTTTCTATTCCTAACATCTACATAGTAATGCAGTTACTGTTCCTAACATCTACATAGTATTGCAGTTACTGTTCCTAACATCTCCATAGTAATGCAGTTACTTTTCCATGTGTGGTAGGAGTTTAGTTGAGCAAACATAAGACTGTTATATGCTTTATTATGTATCTTACAACTGAAGTTATTAGTCACAACACATTATAGGTTGTTAATAACCATTACATACAACTGACTTTCTATGGACACACCCATGAGTGCAGCAAACGTCTGCACATTCGTCAATGCTGTTTGCTTTGACATTTTTAGATACTTTAAAGCTGGCTTTCAGAATTAAGCAATAAAATAAAATAGCTTTATGAATAGCTGATCTAATCAAGTTCCCATATACATATTTCTGTCTCCCCTGATCAGGTCTGAAGCTGAGACAATTTATGCCAAAAGCTTGTCAAAGATTGCCAGCAAACTTCTGAAAGCATGTGGTACAGGTGTAGGGTGAGTACACAGCTCTTTGTGATAGGATTTAGGGGGGGGGGGGTGTTATTACACAGATCATTTCACCTCCTCAGGATGCAATGACATGTATAATGTTCACAATGTGTATGCACATTTTGTGGGTCACATAAAAGGAAGGAAGCTCAACTAACATCAAGATTTTTGTGAAGTGACCTATTTTATTTTTCCCCCAAATAAAAGACTGGGGAAATTATGCAGAACCAATATCCACAAAGATTATAGTTATTATAGAAAGTTAGGATACAGACACAATGGATATTGAGGAGTACTCCATGCAGTTATTCCCACTATTTTTTTTGACCAGTGAAAACAACAAGTTTAGCGACCTGACATTACAGCCGTCAGTCAATAGCTTTAGAGCCGGAATCTAAAGAAGTTTTACAGTATCATTTACTGCACCCCCTGGCGAGTTGAAACATTTTTGTTGTTGAAAAAAGTAGACAGTGTACAGTAATTTTGAGGCTCTGCATCAAGAACTTTTGATTGGTTTTATTCTTTGTGGAGGTGACGGCTTTGTTTTCAAAACATTTTTGTTGTTGAAAAAAGTAGACAGTGTACAGTTATTTTGAGGCTCTGCATCAAGAACTTTTGATTGGTTTTATTCTTTGTGGAGGTGACGGCTTTGTTTTCAAAACATTTTTGTTGTTGAAAAAAGTAGACAGTGTACAGTTATTTTGAGGCTCTGCATCAAGAACTTTTGATTGGTTTTATTCTTTGTGGAGGTGACGGCTTTGTTTTCAAAACATTTTTGTTGTTGAAAAAAGTAGACAGTGTACAGTTATTTTGAGGCTCTGCATCAAGAACTTTTGATTGGTTTTATTCTTTGTGGAGGTGACGGCTTTGTTTTCAAAACATTTTAACTGTTGAATTGTTTAATGAGACGGTTGACCACCCTCTCTTCTGTCGTCTCATTTCTCCAGGTCACTAACCGAGGGTTGGAAATCTGTGGGCTCCGCCATGGAACAGGAAGCAGAGCTACACAAGTAAGTTGTTGCCGGGTGACAGCATGCAAACACAAACCAGCTGGCTTTCAGTTTTGGTGGTGAAGAGGGTTTCACATCAAAGGAATGAAATCTGAATGAATAGCTTATGTTACTTAGTGCTGAGGCTAAATGAAATGGAATGATGTGATGTGATAGCTACTTTTCATGATACATCTTATCTTATCTTACTTCCAAGTTCTGAATCTTCAGTGGTATGACAACTAAGGAAATGACCAATTCTGTTTATTTCCAACAAATGTAGAAATCTGGCAGCGGGCCTCCTAGAAGACATCAGCAAGCCGCTGAAAGGCTTCGTGGAAATACAAATCAAAGCCAGGAAACCGGTAAATACCTGATTGTATTACAATGCTACGCTCACTGGAATTGAAAATTGTTTAAGACTCATGGGTATTTTTTTTCAAACATTTTTATTTGCATGTTTTTTGTAAATAATTTGATAGCCAATGGTTCTGTCCCTGGTGAAATAGGCGTATTGCAATTGTGTAATGTGTTCGCGACGAGCTTGAAATGTCACAGAATCTTTGTGTGAAGCCATGAGTCTTTCTTTTGTTAAGGATATGCTTAGGCTTAGAGTAGGTTGTTTTTGTATGGTCTGTGTGGTGAACTGTTTTATCCACAAGTTAAACATCTCCTCAGCTGGAGGCTTTAGTGGATAAATCCTACAAGAACCTCACAGACAGAAGAGCTGAAGAATTCAAGGTATGTGTTTCAATGGAAACTTGTGCACATTTTCACTATTGTAAAGGGTACAGAAAACAAAAAAATATATGCACAAAATAAAAAGTTCAAGTGACTGGTAGCTTTAGTCATCTTATATGTTTTTAACCATTTATTTCACACTGGCAAGTTTCCCTGTATGGTTCACTGAAAACAAGCACTCACTCCAGCCACATTGTACATAGAATTATAATGCAAGATTTTTTTTTTCCCCCTCCCCAAAAAAATTTACATTAGCTTTTCCGCTTTTCCATTCTTAAAATATGGCAATCCTAATTTTTATGAATCAAATTTTTTTTTTTTTTCCCACTTGCCAGGGTAAGAAGCACTCCTACTCATGCTGTCGAGATTACGAGAAGGCAGAAACATCAGTCATAGAGGCCAAGGGAGGAAAAGGAAAAGATGTTGGGAAGGTAAAAAAAACTATTGAAAACTATTGAAACCAGTGGATCAATATTTGTGTGTGCATTCATTTTCTCCAAATACATACAAAATGATGAGGTCTGCTGGGTAGTTAAAGATACATGACAATTGTTGATTCACTCGCTGTGGAAATACGGGATGTCAAAATGTCAATGCCGCAGTAACAGGCTGTACCTTTTTCTTTCTTTTTTTTTTTTCCCCAATCATATTATTAATTTTGTTTGCAACAGGTGGAGAAGAAAAGTAAACAGTTGTTGACGGTTCTGAAGAAGGCCGACAAAGAATACACAGAGGCTTCTTATAAGGCTGAATCATCGAGACAAGACTGGGATATGACAGTAGCTAAGGTAATATAGAGTTAGGCAAGACACATTGACAACAGTAGCAAAGGTAATTTAGAGTTAGACAATGAAATGGTAGTAGCAAAGGTAATTTATAGTGGGATGAGGCAATGAAATGACAGTAGCAAAGGTAATTTAGTGTCAGACAATGAAATGTAAATAAATAAATAGTTTTCACATCTTCAGTTTGGATAGTAAAGTGTCTGGGCTGCAAGATCCGTTAGAGTTTATAGGCATGATTTGAAAAGGTTAAAAAAAAATTGTTGTTATTTTACAACTAGGCCAGTACGTCAATGCAAGAGTTGGAAGAGGAAAGACTCAAATCGATGCAAGATTACCTGAACAAATACAACAGCCATATATCAGTCCTTTCACCAAAGCTCACTCAGGTAGAAAATTAAAGTATGCAGGATCTGCTTGATGCTGTTGTCTCATTTCTTCATTTAAGAGTCATTTAGTTCCCTAGAGCAGTGGTTCCCAAAGTGGTGGTCCTTGGACAGGTGCACCAGTCTGTGAGCCTTACGTTGCACGAGTCCAGGAACTTGGGAAAAAGTTAAAAGTGTCCATTGGTTGAGTCTCATTTCAAAACCACCTTTAAAAAAAATGCATTGAGCATAAAAATTGCTCCGGTTGTTTGCAACAGTGATGAAGGCCAGTGGTGGAGGCCAGTGGTGGAGGTCAGTGGTGGAGGCCAGTGGTGGAGCCTGGGAAGCTGATGCTATGTGTCCGATTCAAATTTTTAAGAAATGCTAAATGCATAAGAAAAACACGACCCAAAGCAAGGCCGAACCATTTTTGTAAACTCTTCGTCTTTACAAGATCAATGCTGAGCTGGCTAGTACCCCCATGTAACGTTTCTGTGGTTAAAAACAGGGGGAGATACAGGATAACAAGCATAACCTAGGACCAGGGGACTTAAACCATGTGACAGAACTTCAATTCACTGGTGTGGCATACTTTGATGCCTCCATATGTGCAAGTTTGAATCAGTTATTTTCACATAACACACCTATACCCGACAGGTGACACACTAAACATCAAATAATGTTTTTTAAAAAAAAACAACTGCTATTCAAGTGTATTAAATTTTAAAACAGCTTAAACAAAATACTAACATTTGCTTGCTTTCAGTTATAATAATTAATAGAGTCCTATTTGAATATTTAAGGTCAAATAAAAAGATAATATCATTAATAAATCTGGTGCCAATCCCTGGTGCAGTGGGAGACTTGTCCGCCAAACTTAAAAATTTGGGAAACACTGCCCTAGAATATCCAATAATAAACACATCATACATGCTCATTAATATGTTGTACAAATCTTGTGTTACATAGAACAATTTACATGTTGAATGTAATATCTGTCAATGTATTTGGAGTGGAGTGAACACAGGATTTCCCTGATATGAGTACTTATTCTATTTTTTCCCCCCAGTATTTTGACAGACTCAATGAGTCTGTGATCTCGGTAGATCTGCAGCACGACCTTCAAACCATTGTGCACACGAAAGGTATGAAAGGACCCCGCCAGCCAGAGCAGCTTTTGGTTGATTGCTATGTGAGTACTGTTTGTTTTTAAGGAGCAGTCAGAGCAGTTTTCCCAGACTTTTTTTAATAAAAACATTTATGAGTAGGTTATTATATGTTTTTTATAAAAAAAAGGACTTGTTATTAGAAGGCTATTTGTAAATCTATCAATTTTTTCACTATATGAGTTAGTTAAATAATTTATTGATATACTTGAGATTATGCATGAAATTCATATTGAAGTTTATATGCATTGTTATTTGAAAAGGTTTAAATGAGTCATAGCTCCGGGGTAGCCATAACTAAACAAAATTCAGGAATCTGGGTGATTTTCTCAGGAGACACCCTTTTTAAAAAAAAAAAAATTGTTGTGGACAAAGAAATCCATAATCTAAAAAATCTCAGCAGCCTGATAAAATATTTCCAATGTCATGATGGGAGGCTCCATATATTTGTATGTTTCTAGTCATGAACATGCTCAGAGAGTGCCATATCTTTATGTAGTGCCACATCTTTATGTAGTGCCACATCTTTATGTGGTGACACATCTTTATGTAGTGACACATCTTTATGTAGTGACACATCTTTATGTAGTGCCTCATCCTTTCTTCATACATAGTTATGACAGTTTTCTTAACAGTTACATTAAAAATCCTAATTGGAGAAATAGCCCTACTCAATTCTAATTTTACTTTAAGATTATGGGACATCACATGTGATTAAGAAGGTTTGCCTAGTTTATTTATTCTAGATCCTGGCAAATTTACAAGGTTTCTGTTTTGTAAAATTCTGTGACCTACAGGCTGAAGACTCCCAAGTTTCAATGGACAATGAAAGACGAAAGGATGCACTTAAAAACTACCTGATTCACTTACATCAATACATTGAGAAGGAAAGAAAAGGAAAAGAAGGTACATTTTTTTAACCTTGTGATTTTATGCATTGGGAATTTTATATACTAAGATTTTGTACATTGGGATTTTATATATTGGAATTTTAAAAAAAAATATGGCTTAATTATAATTACAGCATTGATTAAAGAGTGTTCATTATTTGGAGATTTAGTCAAATGACCAGCGGTCATGAAGAATTTGCTTGATCACTTCCAGGTGTTCAAAAGTTGGTGGAAGTCTATAAAAGCAAACCAAGTTTTGCAGATGCTGACACTCAGGAGGACACGAGGCAAAAACTGGAGCAGGTTGGTTCAGTGTTGACATAAATCATCTTGTAAATTAGTGAACAGAGTTAGCTAATGTTGTATGAATCACCAGTGGTGAAGGCCAGTGGTGGAGGCCAGTGGTGAGCCCAGTAATGGAGGTCAGTAGTGGAGGCCAGTGATAGTGGCCAGTGGTGGAGATATGAAGTTAACATTAACCAATAGATATTTTATACCAAATGATTCAAAATTTAAATGTTGTTTTTGAATGGCGTACCTACCTTGGAAATAAGGAGAATGTGGAATCATATTAAAAGAAAATGTCTTACCAATATATAATCAAATTCTTTTTATTCCCACCCCATTTTATACCAAATGATTCAAAATTTTAATGTTTTTTTTGAATGGCGTACCTACCTTTGAAATAAGGAGAATGTGGAATCATATTAAAAGAAAATGTCTTACCAATATATAATCAAATTCTTTTTATTCCCCCCCCCCCCATAGACCACCTTCATGTTGAACTTCTTGGAAGCTAGTCATTATAAAATTAACAGCAACTTGTGTAAACTAGAGGGCAAATCTGCACCACCAAACATGTTTTCACAGTACATTGAAACTGTCAGAGACAAACAGGTGAGTTGGCTGCTGCAGCTTGTCTAGATGTTGTGCATGCCCTCAAGTGAAAACGGCAGATCACATAGTTTATGTAATAACTGGCTACATGCAGTGAATATTTTAAAGGTATTAGTAATACATAGGTAAAAGTTACAAAGAAATTGAAGAAGGTTTTAGCAAAACATTCAAAATGAAGGAAACAAAAGAGAGTGCTTAAAAAGTCTCAAATTATTTAAATATTTGCTTTCAGAAATTTCTTATTTGATATAAAATGTTTTTTATTGAATTTATGTAGACAAATAGCATCTTTTAGCATCTTTTAGTATTGTTGGTTTTGAAAATGGAAAAAAGTTACTTGTAAAATATAAATTTGAAAAAGATAGCTTTTTTATCCCTCTGTGTGTTTTTATAATTTTTTTTACCTTTAAATGTTTTATTTTTTTTTTACTTTTTAGAGTTTTCTAGTGAGCACACTGCGACTGCCGCTTAATTTAGCCCTGGAGGGAAACAATGAATATATGGACACACATGCACCAAATGATTATTATCAAGACATCAACTCCCCTGAGGATGAGTTCAGTAAGTTACTCTCAGTTCTCTTCTATGAAAGTATCCTGAATATTTTGTGGGGAGGTTTGGCAGTCCTTCCGAATAGTGTCAGAAAAGACATCTTGTAAGTTGCTGTTTCCAAGGCCAGTCAACCTATCTAATGAATACTGACATACCACAAAAATATTGAAACAAATCATGTTTTTTTTTATTGGCAATAAATTAATTGTACCATTGAAAAATTTTTCCAAAATAAAGCCATAAAAATTGTAAAATAAAGCCATAAAAATTGTAAAATAAAGCCATAAAAATGGCAAGATAAAGCCATGAAAATTGTAAAATACAGCCATAAAAATTGTAAAATAAAGCCATAAAAATTGAAAAATAAAACCATAAAAATGGCAAAATAAAGCCATAAAAATGACAAAATAAAGCCATAAAAATGACAAAATAAAGCCATAAAAATGACATAATAAAGCCATAAAAATAACATAATAAAAATGACAAAATAAAGCCATAAAAATGACAAAATAAAAATGACATAATAAAGCCATAAAAATGACAGAAAATAAAAATGACAAAATAGCCATAAAAATGACAAAATAAAGCCATAAAAATGACTAAATAAAGCCATAAAAATGACAAAATAAAAATGACATAATAAAGCCATAAAAATGACAAGAAAAAAATGACAAAATAAAGCCATAAAAATGACAAAATAAAAATGACAAAATAAAGCCATAAAAATGACAAAATAAAACCATAAAAATGACAAAAAATAAAAAATACAAAATAAAACCATAAAAATGACAAAAAATAAAAATGACAAAATAAAACCATAAAAATGACAAAAAATAAAAATGACAAAATAAAACCATAAAAATGACAAAATAAAGCCATAAAAATGAGAAAATAAAAATGACAAAATAAAAATGACAATAAAGCCATAAAAATGACAAAATAAAAATGACAAAATAAAACCATAAAAATGACAAAATAAAACCATATAAATGACAAAATAAAGCCATAAAAATGATAAAATAAAAATGACAAAATAAAAATGACAAAATAAAAATGACAAAATAAAGCCATAAAAAAGACAAAATAAAACCATAAAAATGACAAAAAATAAAAATGACAAAACAAAACCATAAAAATGACAAAAAATAAAAATGACGAAATAAAGCCATACAAATGACAAAATAAAGCCATAAAAATGACAAAAAATAAAAATGACAAAATAAAGCCTTAAAATGGCAAAATAAAGCCATAAAAATGTCAAAATAAAGCCATAAAAATGACAAAAAATAAAAATGACAAAATAAAGCCATACAAATTTCTAAATAAAGCCATAAAACTATCTATTAAACTTTATCCTTTCTTTTGTGATGAATAAAATCTGTTTTTGTTCTTAAATTTCAGTTTATTTATTTTTGTTCAAGAATAAATTTGTGTCAAATAAGATTAAATCACAAGATGTCAATAAGTGTTTCGTTCTCTACCTAAACTTGTGACAAACCCACTCATCTAGGCTTCTGTTTATCAATTGAGTTCTCAAGTGGGTCTAAATTAACTACATCCTGTTTATGTCAGCCAAGTGTTGTAACATTTGCTACTCTCTGGACAGTTGATGAAGAGTTCCCCTCACCCACTGTCATCGGCCACTGTAAGGCAATCTATGATTTTGATGCCACAAGGCCGGATGAGTTGTGCATCAAGACAGGTAAAAAATAATTTGTATATTTAATTGTTAGTTGAAATAATAAGCTGATGGAGGATTTAGCTTTGATTAAAATACAGAGAAAGCTAATAATTAACGTTTGGAACACAAAGAATTAAGGGTTGGAACACAGAGAATTAAGGGTTGGAACACAGAGAATTAAGGGTTGGAACACAGAGAATTAAGGGTTGGAACACAGAGAATTAAGGGTTGGAACACAGAGAATTAAGGGTTGGAACACAGAGAATTAAGGGTTGGAACACAGAGAATTAAGGGTTGGAACACAGAGAATTAAGGGTTGGAACACAGAGAATTAAGGGTTGGAACAAAGAGAATTAAGGGTTGGAACACAGAGAATTAAGGGTTGTAACACAGAGAATTAAGGGTTGGAACAAAGAGAATTAAGGGTTGGAACAAAGAGAATTAAGGGTTGGAACACAGAGAATTAAGGGTTGGAACACAGAGAATTAAGGGTTGGAACACAGAGAATTAAGGGTTGGAACAAAGAGTAAATTATAGGTTGTTCACAATAATATATGGATTAAGCTTAACTAAAGGATCAAAAATGTATGGTAGTATAATAGCTTTACTTAGTATTTTCTGAAACGGTGAATGTACTCTATCAATAGTGTCATCAGCATTTCATAAATCTGTGCCAAGTAAACCTTTATCCAAATTAATTTTTTTTCTAAATTCTTTTTATTTTTACAAAACAATCCTTCATTTATACTTATTTACATCTTACAAGTTTACTTTAGTTAAATTTATCTATGTTATTTAACTGGGAGGAAAAAAAATCAACGACTCTCTCATTTCAGGTGATATGATAAGTATTTATGAAAAACTTCGTGACGGCTGGTGGGAAGGTGAGGCGAATGGCATCCGTGGCATCTTTCCTTCAACTTATGTCCAAGAGTGTTAGAGCATATTATGTTACAGTAGTGTTTGTTGTGTGGGAGCAAGCTACTGAAGCAGGATTTAAATATTCATGCTCAGCACTCGTGAAATGTTCGCTGACTTATAATCATAATAAACCAAGGCATTTCTATTACAAGGATTCCAATCATCATCAGCTGGTCACATTTTTCATTATAAAAAATGTTAATTTATTGGAAGGATTTTGAAAATAAATATTTTTTTTTTTTTTGTTCGACATTAAAATAATGAAATTCAGTTTGGAAAAAAACATTTTTTTAAAAATCTCTTAAAAAATAATTATTCAAAACGAACTGTGATGGAATTTTGCCATTATTAAAATACAAAAAATCTATTACTGTCTTTGCTAAAGACACAATCTTGGTTTCGTCATCCATTTCTTATTTTTCCGTGAAATTTTAGATCAAATAATCCAAAACTTATTTGTGCCAGATTATTTGGTATTTGGGCCAGTGATTGCTCAATAAGAGCACTTTGATGACAAACACCACCCCCCTCCCCTCCACCACCCCAATCATCATGTGATCTTGTAACAGCTGTGAGCATAAGCTAGGAGTTGAAATAAAAAACAAACAGACAATAAAAAGAATCCAGCAGCATTGCAAAAGATGAGCTATTTCATCTGTGAACTTAAATCAAAAGTTGATGCAATTGCCCCCCACCCCCTTTTTTCCCTTGTCCGATTCAAATCATATAATATTGTTGCGTATAGGGGATTTAAAAAAATTTCTCAGCTGTTTCTGTGATGAAAAAAATTGAAAGTAATAATTTAATTCTGTATAAATTCAAAGCTTAAGAATTTAAACATTTCAGTTGTATTAGGCTTGAAGATTTTACTTGTGTAAATCTGCGATTAGGTCTCAAGTCTATAATTTAAAAAATTAAAACTTATTTTAAAACTATTTTTATTTAAAGGCTGGTTAAAAATTAATCTAATTAAATTATCCTTTATTCAAAAGGGCAGTCATTGCCACATTTAGCAAGTCATGATATGTCAGCAGATAGTTGAATCTTATGAACAGAAGCAATAATTTTGATGAAAATGTGATTTAAAATTTGATTTTTTTTACATTTTTTGTATCATTTTAAAATGTTTGTGCAAAAGTGACTTACACTCATTTCCATTTCATCATTGTTGCTCCAAAATGTAAATAAGTCTTTTGAATACAAGCAAGCTGTTGTTTTCTAATGCATAATGATTGTATCTAAAGATTCATCTCCCTTTTTCATGTATGAGTTACATATTCTACAGTTGAAAAGAGCAATCTTGCTTTCATTTGTTTCATATTAAATCTTCTTCTAATAATCGTTTTTGTAAAAAAAGAAAGAAAGAAAAGATTACTCAACAATTTGACTCTTCTGGGCATGTTTGAAATTAACCAGTTACCCAAACGAAGTGCTGCTTAAATTTTTTATTTATTCCTCATTTATAAAAATAAGATGATTTTACAAAACAAAATGAGTATTGAACAGGTATTGATCTGGCAGTGTTGTCAATTGCTTGGCTTGTACATTTCTTGGGACCGTCTGAACTATAATGATTTGTTTGACTGTCACTGGGCTAGAGAGGACAGTTCTGATGTAATCTTTTGTCTGCTTTTCATCATGTGTAATTTATGTTTTAGTTTAACAAATCTTAAGAGTTTATTTTTGTCTTTATTTCTCTGTTTCATTGAATCTCACACCTTTTAACAGATATTTTATTATATTTACTTAATTATTTTCTTCTTTTATTCTACAACTTGGGTGAAATATCTTTTGTTACATTTTCATGGTGAAAATATTGTACAACAAAAGAAAAATCCTATGAATCCATAAGCATGTGGATGTTGGATTATTTTTCTAAGATGATTTTATCTAAATATGTTGCATGCTATTTTCTCTCCATCAAATTTTATAAATTTGTTGGGTATAAATATCAAACAAATTTTCTGTGAGAATTTCTAAAAAAAATGTAGCTGAATTTCATGATAATATATTTTGTTAATTAAAATATCCCATCAACTAAAAGAAAATATCAATGGAAATGATTGGCATGACTGATCTGATGATTTAATATGGTCAGTCATATAAATAGAATGATTTTGACTTTCCTTCAAAAATAATATATTGGGGGGGAAAAAAAAAAAGGTAAATTGTTCACTACATGAACTGCCTCCTTCAAGCAAATTACTTGTCTTGTTGGTTATTAGATCAGATCTAGGTCACTGTCAATAAGAATTATTATTATTTTAAAAAAAAATCATCTTAGTTAGTGAAAACATCAACATTTTTCTTCTAAATTTACTCTATTTTCTCATCTACTCTACTGACCATGTGATTTTACCTCTTGGGTTGTGTTCAAATGGTTCTCAATATTTCTTCTTATCAGCTTTTATTCTAAGCTTAACCCTTTTCAAAGTACATAATCAAAGATTATGTTTTTTTGTGTGTGTTTTTTTGGCTCTATAAGTATGTTGAAACTGTATGTTTGACAGGTGAATGTTGAAGTATTACTCAATTTATCTGGCTCAAAATGATGTACATATTTCAAGAATTTGTATAACCATGATTCCCTACCAAGAATATGCAACAACATGAGCCCCTTTTTTCATTTACTTATCTGTCCAATTTGTTCGATTGTGTATTGAAATGTAAAGGCATAAATGCTGTATTACCCTATTTTATTTATAGTTAGGAAATGTCCAGATAACCATCTCCCCATGAACATCACACATCTATCCTAACATAAGCAGATAACCATATCCCCATGAACATCACACAGCTATCCTGACATAAGCAGATAACCATCTCCCCATGAACATCAAGTATCTAGGAAATGTTCAGATAACCATCTCCCCATGAACATCAAGTATCTATCCTGACATAAGCAAACAACTGAAGAGCCATGGACAAATAATTCAGTTACTTTATTTTTGTGTATAGTCTGTTCTGTTTACGTGTCATATTATGTTAGTACACCATTGATTCAAAATATGGAGCCTAGAACTTCATTAAAACAAAGAAGACTTTTTTTTTAAAATGTAGTTAAAATTATGACTCTGTTAGTCTTATAACTTGTGACACAGAAATAATAAAGTATGAAAAAAATAGTGTCAATTACATCTGGAAGAGAAACCTGTGGTCAGTTAAAAACAGCTGTGCTTTCTGTCAATGCATAAACAAACAGTTGATTTGTCTGACTTGATGAGACAGTTAAGTTGTCTGACTTGATGAGACAGTTAAGTTGTCTGATTTGATGAGACAGTTAATTTGTCTGACTTGAGACAAATGTCTGACTTGATGAGACAGGTAATTTGTCTGACTTGAGACATTTGTCTGACTTGGTGAGACAGCTTATTTGTCTGACTTGATGAGACAGGTAATGTGTCTGAATTGAGACATTTGTCTGACTTGATGAGGCAGCTTATTTGTCTGACTTGATGAGACAGGTAATGTGTCTGACTTGAGACATTTGTCTGACTTGATGAGAAAGCTTATTTGTCTGACTTGATGAGACAGGTAATGTGTCTGACTTGAGACATTTGTCTGACTTGATGAGACGCAAAGAATTATTTCTTTCAAGAGCTTCACTAACTGTGGAAACAGCTGCACTGTTTCCTAGTCACAGCTTGACAATTGACAGACCTACCTTCCAATACCTTCACCACCACCACCACCACTTGAATGTAGTGCAGTCTATTCAAAGCTTGACAATTGACAGACCTACCTTCCAATACCTTCACCACCACCAATTGAATGTAATGCAGTCTATTCACAGCTTTACAATTTACAGACTTACCTTCCAATACCTTCGCCACCACCACCACTTGAATGTAATACAGTTTATTGACAGATATCTCCCTATCGTTGCTTCTTTGTGTGTGTATCTTTCTAAATGGCTTAATGCTGGGGTCAACCTGTTCCCATGAAGCCAGTGTTTCCTTCCATGAGGGCATATCAAAACCTTTTTTTTTTTTTAAATGTGGCTAGATGGGGCATGGGCAATAAAAGGCTGGGAAACACTTCTTTAAGCTATTCAGAAACCCTAGTGTTAATACTAACCAATGAATTCTATATTTTAAATTCAATTCATCACTGGTTATAGTGTCTTGATACAATGTCTTTGAGATTATGGGGATCTCTGCTAACAGCGTTACCCTCGGGTAAAACATTTATTTTGTTTCTTTAAGCATTGCTATTGTCACCTTCATTAAAAAGATTTCAGCAAAGTAGTTATGTGTAAGTTGTAAAAGAAAATTAAGTAGTCCTTGTTACTGGCACCAATTATTTTAAAAAGCGGTTGATAGAGTTGACAACATTGTGAGGTGGCGGGATCTACTAAAAGTTTTATAAATGATTTTTTTTTTTTTAAATCTTAAAATTTTTTATCAATTATAACAACAATCAATCATCAGTGCTCATGTTAGCACTTGTTACAGGAGTTATCACAAATAAGTTTTTAAATTTTTGGTACCTAAAAGTTCTCGGTTTCTAACCTCATTTCATTATTTCTCACATTGTATTGTTAACACATGCCTCTCAATTTTTCACACAATTTTCTTCATCATTGTTAACAGATGTCAGTAAGTCCATGTAAACAGAAGTCGTAGATGGACTAGTGTAAATAATCTCAACTTGTATATCACTGGGTTATCAAGAATATATTTTATGCCTTTGTCGTACGTATAAATATATATATATATATATAAATAATGCATTTCTACTTGCACATACATGATAAAATTATCCGTAATTTCCCATCATTCTTCTTATGAACATATTTCTTTTATTGTTATTTCGTCCAGGCACTTGTGTTCACGCCAAAGAAATGTTTATTGAGTTTAAAAAATATTTTTTGTTGCTTATATTAAAATGATGTCCAAAATAAAATGGTACAAACAATTATGAGATTACAGGTTTGGTTGCTTTGTGTACAGCGGGGGAAAAAACAAGCTCCATTAATTAGAGGTCAGTTTTTACTTTATTAATTTGGAGTGCTTCAAACCAGGAGTCAAGTCAAGTTAAAGCTGTTGATGCCTGGTCTTTTACACAAGGGCAGCTACAACCAGGATGTTGTTGCTCTAATAGTGACAACTTGTACATAGGATAGTTCAGTAGAACAACTCGTTGATGGCACATAATTAACTTAAGCAAACTTATAGAAACTGTGTAGCAAAATGTTTGCCTGTGATGTTTGGATCAATCTGAAAATGTTTGGCAGTGATTTTTGGATCAATCTGAAAATGTTTATCTGTGATGTTTGGATCAACCTGAAAATGTTTATCTGTGATGTTTGGATCAACCTGGATATGTTTATCTGTAATGTTTGGATCAACCTGAATATGTTTATCTGTGATGTTTGCTTGGTTTTGAAATTGTTTGTCTTGATGTAGTTTTAATTTTGATGTTGTTGTTTAATATGTTTGCATGTTTTTTTTAACTATTGAATTGTTTGCCACTGATGTTTTTATGATTAGAGTATTTTTCTTGTTGAAATCTGCTTATTTTAAAAGAGTATGAGTTAGTGTGTGTATGGTATTGAAAATGTTGTGATGATTTTTTAATGGTTCAGAATGTGCCATGCCACTTTATGTGATCCTGGAATGTTACGATTTAAAAAGGTACGCTTTTTAAAAAAAACATATGGATAAGATCATTGCGTGTATCCTATAGTTAAGACTGACCATTGCCTGTATTCTATATTTAAGACTGAGCATTGCCTGTGTCCTATACTTAAGACTGACCATTGCCTGTAACCTATACTTAAGACTGACCATTGCCTGTAACCTATACTTAAGACTGACCATTGCCTGTAACCTATACTTAAGACTGACCATTGCCTGTAACCTATACTTAAGACTGACCATTGCCTGTATCCTATACTTAAGACTGACCATTGCCTGTAACCTATACTTAAGACTGACCATTGCCTGTATCCTATACTTAAGACTGACCATTGCCTGTATCCTATACTTAAGACTGACCATTGCCTGTAACCTATACTTAAGACTGACCATTGCCTGTAACCTATACTTAAGACTGACCATTACCTGTAACCTTTACTTAAGACTGACCATTGCCTGAATCATATACTTAAGGCTGACTATTGCCAGTATCCTTTAGTTACTGACCACTTCCCTTTTTCTTGCCAGGGGCATTAGCAATTGCTATTGATATAATTGTAAATGTATTTATCTTTTTGAAACCATTTCATAATACAATTTTAATTACTTGGTTTTTTTTTTTTAAATTAAATAAATGTGAATTTTTAATTGGGAGATGCTTGTCAAGATTAATCTGATTAATTCTTGTGAAGGTCGTTTGTGTAGTACAGATTGATTGCACTGTAAGTTTTTCCAGTGCACTGATTTAGTTTTCCCAGTACACAGATTAAGTTTTTCCCAATGCAATGATTTTGTTTTCCCAAAATATTCATTATCACACTAACAGTAAAAAAAAGACCAAAATAAATTTAAAGGGAAAATGAGTTTTGCCATAAACCTGGTTTATGAGATTTTACAATCTATTGTTTTATAATATTTTATTTTGCTTTGTTTTGTTTTCATAATTTTTAATTTCACTAATTAATGAAGATTGAAGTTAGAATATTAATTTGTTAATATATATAATATATATATATATATATATATTTATATTTACCCCCAAAATTTAAACTGTATGTTGACTGCTGTGTAGCAGCTAAAACTTTTCTACAAATGCAGGTAATAGTAATTGAACTTTTTATTTTGGTGGGGTTGTGGGGTCGGTAGGGTTGGGGGCGGGTTGGGGGGTGTTTATACTTTTGACTGATTCAAGAATAGACACATTCCTATACTTGTCGACAAATCATTTGTGTGGCTTATATTAAAGCTAGGAGCCCAAGTGTCAATTCTCTGTGAGTTTTTTTGTTTGTCCATAGAGACCAATGCAACAGGATGACTGTACACAACTGTGTCCAGCCCATCATACCCTTCACTGTGCTAGTATAAACTTTCACCATGTTAATTGATGTCATCTTATAACTTGTCGACATGTCATGTTCACACTGGTAATAAAATGTACAGATTTGTCACCTTAACACCTGACTTTCACAGAGAGTTGTTTGGTTTGTTTTTTTAGTTGAAGATCTCTGGAATAATTTTTTTTCCTTAAATTAGTATTAAGGTAGATACTTAAAGAGGGTCATTATTTAAGTTAAAACATTTTGGTTCTGAGGATGAATATTATGTAGAGTTGGCTGGGTGATGGCCCCTTATCTTTTGATGGTAACCCCTTATCTGTCACACTGATTATAAATCTCTCTTAAAGGAGGTTTGTCCCCTCTTCAGCCCCTGAAGGGAGTTCAGCTGATTTTGGTTGTGTGGATAAATGGACCGCAGAGTTTTTGTGTGGATAAATGGAGCAGAGTTTTCTTTTAGCCACATTGATTAGATTGGATGATTATAGACTTAGGATGGGATGACTTTAGATTGGGTGACTTAAGGTTGGGTGACTGACTTAAGATCGGGTGACTTTAGATTGGGTGACTTAAGATTGGGTGACTTTAGATTGAATGACTTTACTGGAAACACGTCAAAAAATTTTGTTTTTCTTTCAATGAAAAATATCTGCCTTTTATTGACACCAAATATTTCATGACAACATTTTAATTTTTTTTTTTAAAAAAAGGAAACCAAAAGCTTCCCGTGAAGTTGGTTTTAGCCATTTTTATGTAGAGAATGTGCCACACATGACCTCACCACCAGATCACTTCACCACACACACAGAGGCGTGGCAAGCAAACGCTGTGCCCACGGTCGGGGCCGGGGCGCATGGGCTGACTTAAGCACCCTCTTTCCCAATCTGTACATAATCTATAATGATATGGATATTTTGTACGAAAAATGACGAAGACGGGGGGGGGGGGGGGGGGTTTGAGTGTCCCACATTCTAGGGACGGCCCCGCCCACCACATGACCATATCACTTCGCCACCACGTGGCCATATCACCTCACCACCACATCACCTTAACACCAAATGCCTGTATCGTATAGATGGTATTTTTTTTTTTTAAAGTGGGGTAGGTGGGTTAAACAATCCATTAGGCAAAGATTTGGAAGATGACAGATCTAAATGAACAATTGTTCTTGCGTGGTTTTCAGGTGTAAGTCTAATTTTAGGCTAAAAGCTGGCAGTGAGGGTACAAACAAAAATTAATGAAGACAAAAATAATGGATAATACAAATTATGACACTATCCCTATATAATAAAATGGCACCCATTATTTATACCACAAACCTCATGTAACTTCACAAATGTATGAGAGAAAATTTAAACTAAAAATACAACGTTTTTCGTATAAACCATTTATAAAATGAAATATCGAAAAAGGGGGAGGGGGGGTGAAAAATTTGACAGAATCTGTTGTCATTGGCAATGAGTCTATTTTCAAATTTCAGCTTGGTAGGTTGACGGGAAGTGGGTAAATTAGCAGTCTGAAGATTTACCACCCAGCCAGAAACAAAAGAACAAAAAGAGAAGTTAATATAAATGATTTATTTATTTTATAAAAAAAAATCATAGATAATCGAATAAACTAAATAACTAGTCAGAGTTGATGTCATTGAAACGGCACCATCAAGTCATACCATGACCCGAGAACAGGCCGAAAATTGCTTGGAAGTCTAAAATAACAATCTGAAAATGTCGTCTGGTCGTCATCGATGGTCCCCCTTTCCATGTATTCAGCCATGATGGTCTTGTGCAGACGATAGAATGTCTCCATGGCTTCTTTACCACCTGCAAAAAGTCCTGACAGCAGGAAAATAAAACTTTGTAATTTTAACCAAATTTAGCCATATTTAATTTATTAAAAAAATGAAAACTAAAATGGTCGCCCGTACACATAGACAAGGGCTACTCGGAGTCAGATCCGCGTGCCGGATTGCCCGCCAGGCAATTTCAGTGGGCATATTTTTTTTTTTTAATCAACATGACATATCTCGTCACATCTTGTGCGCATTCCTTAAAGAAAATGGAGTCTCCGGTGAACTAGGAAAAACCATACCCGGTATTAACTCATGTAAAATCGATTTTGATCATTCCAGTCGTCGTAACTGAAATTGATATATCACTCCGTCATTCATCACTGCATCACTCATCACTGCATCACTGCATCACTCATCACTGCATCATTCATTACTGCATCACTGCATCACTCATCACTGCATCATTCATCACTGCATCACTCATCACTGCATCATTCATCACTGCATCACTCATCACTGCATCATTCGCAACTGCTGTTGCCGAAACTACCCGTCTAACAATTACCCAAGTGACTCCTTCAGCTTGTAGCAGCTGAGATCCAGAGACATGAACGCCCGAAACTGAAGCTTTGTGACCACGAGTTAACAGTCGTCTGGTGTGAGTCGGTTGCAGAATTACAGTAGGAGACCAATGGTTAACGTCTTGAAAATGTTTGGATGGAATCGCGCTGAGATCTCTGACAAAAATCGTGAAAAAATATCAAGGCGAGTTGCTTCGAGTTACTTCATACTGACTTGAATAGAATAACGGACCATTTTGAATGGTAAAAAGCCAGTTTCATTGGAATTATCGCACAAACAATTTTCATTAGCCGAAACGTTCACATCTCATTGTCCTGTCTTTTGATTCAAGCTTACACATATCGCGTTCTACTATTTCGTTAAAAAGTTTCAAGAACAGAGTATAACAAATGCTACTACGGATTTGTCTTAAAACGCAGTTCATGTCCACTGTTATTTACTAGCGTTATTAGACAAATGTAATGTACAGAATTAAAATCTAAACTTAACGGTGCACTGTGGTTGCTATGGTGATGTAGGTTGTAGCAGCGTTGGCGTTAGATGCAGTTAGCTCTTTTATTATGTTAAGGTTTATAAATATCTCTTGCTGGGGGGCGGTGGGGGGGGGGGCATCGCGACCACGTGGCGCGTGTAAAATATGGGAAGATGTGCTTAATCTATAAACGTTAGATGCAGTTAGCTCTTTTATTATGTTAAGGTTTATAAATATCTCTTGCTGGGGGGCGGTGGGGGGGAGGGCATCGCGACCACGTGGCGCGTGTAAAATATGGGAAGATGTGCTTAATCTATAATAATTCCAGATGGCGCTCCATACATGCACCACCCATACATGCACCACCCATACATGCACCACCCATACATGCACCACCCATGCATGCACCACCCATACATGCACCACTGGTATTTACTGTATAGAGAGTGCAGTGACGGGTACTGATACTGTTTCAGAGGGCTTGTAAGTTGTCAGTGAGCGTAGCAAGGAGCGTACAGAATCAATAAGCTCAGGGCCACCTATAAACCCGAAGTCAGTAAGTCACTACCAGTCAGAGCTCAGAGTCACCTAAAAACACCAAGTCAGTAAGTCACTACCAGTCAGAGCTCAGAATCACCTAAAAACACCAAGTCAGTAGGTGTACGAAATGTAGAACAACCACAAGATGCTCTTCCAGTTCTTTTTAAGTAAGTTTTAAAAATAAACATAAAATGATTCCAAATTTCAAGGGATTTAATAGAGCAAAGAATTGTTAGAGTTTTTTTAAAATTCTAACCTCCCTTGGGACGGACAAGATTTCAGGAATTATAATTTATTATAAAAGATGGGCAGGATTGTCAAAACATTGCCTTTGAGTGTATCTTATTAGGTCACGGTTAGATTATGTATTAGGCTAGTGGGCAACATACTTTGAATATCCACATATTACAGCGACCCCCCCAAACCCCCCCCCCCCCCAAAAAAAGGCATCAGCTCTACCCCGGTTCTTATCATGTTTCTTAACAAAAGCCTGGTAAAATTGAAAATAAATGGATTACTTCATTGTAAATGCTCAAAGCGTTTAAAAAAAAATTAAACAAATGCTATTGAATGCTACAAATGCTATGTTCGTGTTGACTATGTTACCTATAAACTGTATAAACCAATTATACAGAGCTTATAATTGACTTGTTAAGACGACGCTCACCTCCTGCTATCCAGGCGGTGTCAGTTTTGTGTAGGACGTTCAGTTCGTCGTTTCTTTTGCCCGGCAGATCTTCCAAAGCCGTGAAACTAACTTTATCTGGAGGAAAAAAAACAACAACAACAACATATAAATATAGCCACATTATAGTGTGCGACCTGGACACCTCAACCTGCAACAAGGTACATGAAACAATTTTAGTAAGTGTTAAATCAGGGATTCTCAACCTTGGTGGTGCTTGGAAAGGGTATTTGAGAGAAATAACTTTTTAAACATGGCACAGATGTGTCTATGTTGTTTTGTTTTTTTTTAAACATTTCTTCATCAACATTTTATTTTATGTAATGTCAAAAGTTAATTTTCTAAGCTGTATAGTTGTCTTTGCGATTCTATAAATAAATGAATTGTCGATTATTTTCATGATTTCAAATGCACTGTTTCTTTTTGTAGAGGGAGCGAGACTTGGTAATAACATTGCATAAGAGGGGGGTGGGGGGTGCCAGTCCAGTCAAATATTTCGTAGGGGGTGCGGGAGTATATAGAAAAGGCTGGGGAAAAACCTGTCTATTTTCAAATTGTTTATGTTTTCATACAAGCTACAAGACTTGTAAGAAGCTATAATTAAATGTAAATAAGCCATTTCTGAAATGTGCTGTTTTCACTCTTAAACCAATGTTCACCCTTTAAGGCTTCCTTGTATTGTCATAAGTGACTATATTTAGAATTATTACAAACCGATAGTGATAGTAAAAGGCATAACTGCAGGTACTGAAGAAGAAAATTAAGATTAACAAAATATTCAAATAGAGAGACTTTATATATAACGCTGATCTCTCTAGCTGTATTGTTTGACAACAAACAAAAAACCTGATGAAAAATGTTAATTATGGTGTTATAGAAACTCTCTCTCTCTCTCTATATATATATCTATATATCTCTATATATCTATATATATCTATATCTAAGACTATATCTATATATATATATATCAAATTGCGAAGCGTTTACCGGTACCTTTGAAGTTTAACAAATGACGTGGAATCCATATCCTATCCTCTGGATAAATACTGGCGTTTCCATGTCCGTATCCACCATCCAGCCATATAAAATAGTCGGAGTTAAATGGGTTGTCTTGAAGGGCCTCGTGAACTAAAGTTATTTTAGAGTTTGTGACGAGGTTGTACATGGGATCGACGGCTTCACACTTGCCCGACGCGTAGTTCTCATTGCCTTCCTGGTGGCAGGAGGGAAACACAATGCTTTAAAACTGGAGTTTCATCAGTTTTTTTTTTATATTTCACGCGTTTACGTAAACAAAATAACAAAATAAATGTTTACAATGAATAATTTAAATTTAAAAAAACAACTTATAAAGACAATGATTGATTCATTAAATCTAGCAGACCTACCCACCCCCTTTAAATAAAGTTTCAAACAGAAAAGACGAAATTATTAAATTTTTATTGTAAGCTGAAATTGCAATTTTGTCTTTGGTAAACCGCAGAAATTTTGCACAAATCAAAAATTACTTTAAAAAATAAAATAAAAAGAACGATTAAATAATATTGCTCTCTACCAGTGATTATTTCAGAAATTTTCCCCCCCGGGGGGGGGGGGCACTTCCAGGGTTTAACAGGGCAGATATAGCTGAAAGAAACCCCGCTCTCTACCCCCCCCCCCCCAATCCCAATATAACACAATATAACAAAATGATAAACAACCCGCTACCACCTTCGTGTTAGGCTTATATATATATATAATATGTACACGGCCTCTAAACAGCTCTTCTCTGTCTATGGTTTTACAAGCAGAACTCGATAGATGTTCGTACTTCATATCATATTATAATCTCAACTAAAAATAGTGGAACAATCGTTATGAGGAATATCGACATCATCTACATATGATCATAGCTCAATGCAACCAAGATCACTGTCTGTATTGAAGAAAAAAAATTATGTGAGGCCTACTGGGTTTTTCTGTTATGAATAATATAAGGACAGACATTTGAGGAAAATGTTAAGTGGCAATCCATGCACAGTGGAGCGTCGATTATCAGAAACGTCGGTTCCCCGAACAGCCCTTGTGTTTCATTTATTGCTTCCATCATCGTTTGCATAGCGCGGAGCAAGGAACATATTTTATGTACGGAAAACCATTCCGAGCCCTGCCGCACAATCCACAGAAAATCTAGATGGGTGTTGTACACACATTGGTGACAAGACGGGGAGATTGTCAGCTGGACATTTGTTAAGTAGTATGAAGCGCTGAATACACGCTGGCATTTTAAAAAGAAATGCGACATCGGATTTTGCTCTAATCACTACCCATCAATTTTTAAATCCTTTCTGTTAACTTCGCTATTGTTCATATGCTTATTTCTTTCCGAGTGTGTGGCGAAATCTTCGGACGGCTAACTGACCCACTTCCCGTCAAACCTTGGCACATAGGATCGTTGCCGATGACAATATGTTTTTTCGAGATTTCAGCCCCCATCCCCAACCCCCAGAAAGCCATTTTTTTCAAGGTGAAAATGAATGAAATACGATGAAATACGATGACATTGATTATAATAATATAGCGCATATAAAAAAAAAACACACGAAATTTGGGTCCCCAACCCTGAGCGGAAAATGAAACAAAATAAATAAAGCCCGGTCAATATTTTCCTCCCGATAATGAAGTGAAATAATCATCTATCCCAAGATACATGGATGAACATTTGAAATCTTACTGAGCGATTTATTTTTTAAAATTGTTTCATTGAAGATATACAACCAATTTTTCTTAAAGCAACATTTACATATTGATGTATGTCGGCGTGACCTTGTCATATCTTTTCATTGTTCAGTTTCTTGCACCGTTTTAACTGTAGCACTCCCGTAACATTGACTGATGCCAGTGCCAGTAGCAAAATCTAAACATAAACTTATCGTGTGTGGCATTTAAGAAACGTATAATGAATGTAAAGCAAGTAAATAATTTTAAGAAAAGTTAAATCTATTATGGACTGAAAGTGTTACAAGTGTAAAAAAGTTGACATTTGAGACAATGCTATAGACGCCCCTTATGAGTTTATTACCTATGGTTTTTTGTTTGTTAAAAAAACATAGGTATTATACTCATTACCGAATAATTTGTTTTTTCCTTTAATGATTATACTTATAAAGGGCGCCAAAGTTAACCTTGCACAGGGCGCCAGCAAGCATCGGGCCGGCCCTGCGGCTATACCCACCTGAGTGGTGTGGGTCAAACTCCCCCCTCCACATAAACCTTGGACAATTCTAAATATTTTTAGAATGTGGTGATTCTTTCAGAAAATTTGTCCCAGGAGAGGTTTTTGGAGTGGGGAGGGGGGGGGAAGGGGGTGCAATTCAGATGTTTGGGTGGACAGTGCCAGTGCAGTGGGAAGGGGTAAGATGGGACGATTCCCTCCCGGTGTCCCTTTTTTAAAAAAAAAGAATGAATTGACCTAATTTTCTGACATATGCCCACACTTCCCATAATACCCACAGTTGTAAATAGCGATTTAAAACACACAAAAAATTATTTTTAGTTCTAAGTAATCGATTATTTCCGGAATTTTTCAACCATGTTCTAAAAAAGTTTAAAGTTTACAAAGTAAATAATTCGTTTTAGCATGCCTACTATCTGTTATGTTTCCCAATGCCACAAAAAACCCTTTTTTTTTTTTTGGAAAGAAATATTACACACATTTTATACACCTGTTGTATGTACCTGAAACGATTTGCTGTTCATTATTTCCTTTATTCGACCAAACAAGGGATAGTACTCCAAGTCCTCGATCTCTTTCACATATATCCGTGTTCTTTTTTCTCTCCCTTTTCGGAAACTCTTGACGAAATTCCAACCTTTCGGCTCAATGAAAACAATGAGATTGACATCCAATTTGAGGATCTGAAAAGCAACAACCACGACCAAAAACCAAATGCTGACAATAAATTGATTAAAAAGTACAAGCTAAATAAGCACAATTATTATTAAAATCGTGTTCACAAAATATATTGCAACATTTAAAAAAAACGGCGAGCTCTGAAAAAGCTCTCTAATTATAGGCTAGTTGCTAGTTGCTGGTTGCTGGTTGCTGGTTGCTGGTTGATGGTTGATGGTTGCTGGTTGCTGGTTGCTGGTTGCTGGTTGATGGTTGATGGTTGATGGTTGATGGTTGATGGTTGATGGTTGCTGGTTGCTGGTTGCTGGTTGCTGGTTGCTGGTTGCTGGTTGCTGGTTGCTGGTTGCTGGTTGCTGGTTGCTGGTTGCTGGTTGCTGGTTGCTGGTTGCTGGTTGATGGTTGATGGTTGATGGTTGATGGTTGATGGTTGATGGTTGATGGTTGATGGTTGATGGTTGATGGTTGATGGTTGATGGTTGATGGTTGATGGTTGATAGTTGATAGTTGCTAGTTGCTAGTTGCTAGTTGCTAGTTGCTAGTTGATAGTTGATAGTTGATAGTTGATAGTTGATAGTTGATAGTTGCTAGTTGCTAGTTGCTAGTTGTTAGTTGCTAGTTGCTAGTTGCTAGTTGCTAGTTGCTAGTTTCTAGTTCACAAAAAAAACAAAAACAAAATGGCTTGAAAGCAGACTATTGCCCAGGGTAAAAAATGTGCAGGGTAGCAAGTTTGCAGAGGCGACAAATACTGTATTCATTGCAGGGAACGTGGGTTACTTTTTGACGTAGGAGGCGGGAAAGTTATTATAGAACATTAACTTAAATACGCCCCAGCTTATCGATGGATGACTCCTGATGATGGGGCTCTGCTCGCACAGCTTAATGGATTACTCCTGATGATGGGGCTCTGCTCGCACAGCCTAATGGATGACTCCTGATGATGGGGCTCTGCTCGCACAACCTAATGGATGACTCCTGATGATGGGGCTCTGCTCGCACAGCTTAATGGATGACTCCTGATGATGGGGCTCTGCTCGCTCTGCTCTCACAACCTAATGGATGACTCCTGATGATGGGGCTCTGCTCGCACAGCTTAATGTTTGACTCCTGATGATGGGGCTCTGCTCGCACAGCTTAATGGATGACTCCTGATGATGGGGCTCTGCTCGCACAGCTTAATGTTTGACTCCTGATGATGGGGCTCTGCTCGCACAGCTTAATGTTTGACTCCTGATGATGGGGCTCTGCTCGCACAGCTTAATGTTTGACTCCTGATGATGGGGCTCTGCTCGCACAGCTTAATGGATGACTCCTGATGATGGGGCTCTGCTCGCTCTGCTCTCACAACCTAATGGATGACTCCTGATGATGGGGCTCTGCTCGCACTGCCTGATGGATGACTTCTGATGATGGGCGAGACGAGCGTGTCGAATTACCTACTGACCTGATGATGGGGCTCTGCTCGCTCTGCTCTCACAACCTAATGGATGACTCCTGATGATGGGGCTCTGCTCGCACAGCCTGATGGATGACTCCTGATGATGGGGCTCTGCTCGCACAGCTTAATGGATGACTTCTGATGATGGGGCTCTGCTCGCACAACCCAATGGATGACTCCTGATGACGGGGCTCTGCTCGCACAACCTAATGGATGACTCCTGATGACGGGGCTCTGTATTTATCTTATCTTTTTTTTCTTCAATAAACTCTTTTAGTTACAGTAGACGCTTAGTCTGATATGGGATACATTCTTCATACAAATTTCAGTTACTATGAAAATTGTAACATTAAAAACTTATATGAAATCTGCAACATTTCAAAGATATCCTCGTGAGGGTACAGCAATTTTTTGTACATTTTTTTTATTTTTAAAGAAAGGAGACATTAATATTTAAAAACGAAACTGTCTATAGAAACTTAGGAAAAGCATGGACATTCTAAATGTGAAAAATGGGTATTTACCTAAACGTGGTCAGGACTATGCTATAAATCAGCGGTTTTAAACCTGTGGGTCGCGACCCCTTTGGGGGTTTAACGACCCTTTCACAAGGGTCGACTAAGAGTATCGGAAATACATATCCTCTACAGTTATGAAGTAGCAACGAAAACAATTTTTTGTTTGGAGGTCGCCACATTATGAGGAACTGTATTAAAGGATCGCGGCATTAGGAATGTTGAGAACCACTGCTATAAATGAATTACCTGTAACATCTGTCCCAGGTATTCATTGTAAGTCCTGCTCTGAGTCCACCAAGAACCACGACCTATGTCAAACAGGCCAGTGACAACGGTGAAGCTGTAATTTCCTAAGAACGAAAAACAGAAAATACATGACACATTATGGCCTCATATTATATGGCCTTATAGCAGCGCTGATATGAGGGTCGTGAAATGTGAGGGTTAAGATATTTTAAGGTCATGAAATATTATGGTCATGAAATTTTAGGATCATGGAATGTTATGTCCATGGGATGTTGATTAGTGAAATGTTAAGATCGTGGAATGTTAGGGTCATGAAATGTCAGGGTCATTGAATGTTAATGTCATAAAATTTTAGAGTCATGGTACGTATGGTTCATGAAATGTTAAGTTCGTGGAATGTTAAGATAAAAGGTCAGGGGGCATGGAAATGTTAGGGTTATCAATGCAAGGGTCATGAAATGTTAGTTTCATGAAATGGTAAGGTCATAACCAACCTTCCATTTTAAAAGTATCATTGGCGGTGTATGAAAGGGGGTTTACTCCGATAAGAAAATAGGTCGATGTCGCTTTTTATTAACAAGCTATTATCAATGCCGTATGAACTTTTTTTTTAGACCTGGCGCAAACAACTATTTTTGTATTAACTCTCCATCTTACCGCAACCAAAAATTATAACTGGTATAGAACTTAACTATTATGATTCCGTATATGGGTTGTTGTTCATTCATTATAAAATTCTTTATATTAACTTTGCTTTTGTTTGCGTGATTCTGTGTGGCGGCAATAATCATCGGTAGGCTAATTGACCCACTTTCCGTCATCCTTTCGAGCTGAAACTTGGCACACAGACTCGTCGCCGATGACAACACATTCTTTAAAATTTTCAGCCCCACCCCCAACTCCCCAAAAATAATATTTTCCTGCTTTTCAAGGGGAAGATGAATGAAATATGATTTGTTCAATGCGTGCGTGTTTTGGTGTGGAGATTAATTGTGTAGCTGTTACTTTGCGTTTGTGACGTATTTGGGTTTAAATAAATCTTTAGTCTGTTAAGTTTCTAATGTACTAAGTTTGATAAAAACTATTCCCATATACAAAAACAGTTGCTACAAATCACATAAAGGATAAATCTAGTACAAATGCATAAATGCAGACAAAAATGCATAGAGAGTATTTATACGCTCTAAACTTTGCGTTTAGAGGCTGTTTAATTTTTATGTTCAACTGTTGTTGAGATATATTATTTATGCTATTGTAAAAATTGTCTTTCTGTGGCACTTGTTAAGTAGAGAAGGGGTCAGTGATGTCTCTTGAAAGCCAAAACTCGCCAAGATTTCTTACTCGGCGTTCAAAGGAAATGAAATCGCCAATCTGTCTTGGTTCAATGTAGACCAAGATTAATTGTATCCACTTTAAATACTGACCAAGTGACATTTTTTCCCCTTCCTTTTCAGCAACCACGACTAAATATTATTTGTATGCTGTGGATTATAAGATGTTAGAGCCTTGCCGGACTTGTTATACTTCTTAAAATGATCCGCGGAGAAAAAAAAAATGTTATACCACAGCGGTTGCCCAGCCTGTGGTACGCGGACCCTGAGAGTGCGTGGTGGACCACTTTAAGGCTGAACAAAAAAAAAAATAAAAAAAATATTGTTAAGGGCAGGAAACGAAAAAAAAAAATTGTATGTGTTTTGTTTAACCCCTGTTCATTTATACATCAAACTATAGTTCAATATTTAGTGGTATGCTAACAACAAATGCTATCCATTAAAAATATTGTTAGAATACAATTAATAATGAGAACACCGTATTGCTAAATTAAAGCCCGGATGTTACACGTTTCCATTGATTTTTGAAATCCCGTTTTATGGCCGGCCAATTGTTGCAATGTTTATTTTTGGAGTAAGATTTAGCTATGTAACATGTTAAAAAAAAGAAAGAAAGAAAGAAAGAAAGAAAGAAAGAAAGAAAGAAAGAAAGAAAGAAAGAAAGAAAGAAAGAAAGAAAGAAAGAAAGAAAGAAAGAAAGAAAGAAAGAAAGAAAGAAAGAAAGAAAGAAGAAAGAAAGAAAGAAAGAAAGAAAGAAAGAAAGAAAGAAAGAAAGAAAGAAAGAAAGAAAGAAAGAAAGTTTCTTTCTTTCTTTCTTTCTTTCTTTCTTTCTTTCTTTCTTTCTTTCAAAGAAAGAAAGAAAGAAAGAAAGAAAGAAAGAAAGAAAGAAAGAAAGAAAGAAAGAAAGAAAGAAAGAAAGAAAGAAAAGAAAAGAAACGGAAGTAGCTTGTAAAGTAGACAATAAAATCCTATAATGGCATCATCTTTGTCAGCTGTGTTGGATTATTTACCTGATTTATTGTTTAAATTAATTGTTTTAGTGTTGACTTGGGAGGTAAAGAAAAGTGGGGTAATCGTAAATGAACATTCTACGAGAGGAAAAAAAAAAAAGAGTTTGAAACCACTGTTCTACCAGTTGTTCAAGATACTGTACAATTTACCATTCTCAGCAATTCCAAATACTTCAGTTGATTCACAATGTGTCACCCCCGTGAAGCATGAAATTTGATAGTTATCACAACCTATCACAAAACTTCGAAAAATGTGTTTATTATAAGAGTACTAGAATAAATGGCCCGATGTTATCGGGATAATAATGATAGGTCCTTTGCGACAGTTTCTAAATGCTATTGCAAAAACTCATCACAATTCATAAATTTCAAAATGTAATGATATTTTCGTTTCTGACATCATTAAGTTTTGAGAAGTATTTATCTGTTAAATAGTTTACGCGTTCCCTACTCCATTTCACGCCCCTAAACTACATACATTTTTTCCTCTCTAAACATGACCTTAAATTACCCAATCTAAATTATCACTAACTATATCACCTTTGTCACTAAATACAAAGTTAATTGAAGGGCATTTACTACGCTAGAAAATAGTTTAGATTTAACCCTTTTCGTGCCCTTGAATTACAACTTTTTTTCTATATAAATTGTTAAAAAACCTAATCTTAAATTTACCACAAAAAAAAAAAAAAACCCTCTGTACATGATATAAATATATTTTATATTACAGGACTTCGATATATTACTGATATCTTCATCAAAAATTTAAACACATTTTCGCCTTTTTAAAACAAATATACATTATCATAAAATCGTAAAACAAAGAATTATTTTATCCAAAGAAGAATCTCGCAACCGTTTTTCACGTCTATAACAAACATGCGTGACTTTTTTTTTTTTAATTGTTAATCTCATAATAATGTAAACCAACTTTATTTTTCGCGAAGTAAAAACAAAAATATGCTTTCATTTTTTTGAAAGAAAATATTAACCCATCTCCATTTTTCAAAATTAAATTTTTAAGTGTGTAAAATGATTGGGTTTTGATGTTTTTGAGTATTCTTATATACATGTACCCACGTTTTGTTAACGCCAATGATTTTCTGAATTGTTAAGCATATGTTTATTTTTAAAAAGAGAACTTAACAGAGAAGTCTTGCGATGTTGTCAACTGAAAGTGGTAACGCGAAGAATATCGATGAAGTAATATAACAGGTTTTCATCTTTGAAGACCAGGAATGTAAAGTTTTAACGATTAAATTTGATGTTAAAATAAAAAGTAATTTTGTGACCTATAACGCTGGACCGTCGAAGCCAAAAATCAACCAAAAGTTAACTTTTCTGTTTCGACCGAAACCGAAACTACGCCGAAAGTGATTAAATGGCAACTTTTAGCACCGAAACCGAAATTCAGTTGGCATCTAGTTTCCGTTTAGGTTTTCGAACTTTAGTTAAGCGAAAATGCCCCAATTTTATTGATACCATCTGCACTGTTCATCTCCACGCCTGATAAGTTGACAAAGGTTCTCAATAAAGTGATTGTAATAGAAATGAATGATGCTCACTCTTCAGGATTCGTTAACAACTGACTTTATTTTGACCTTTTCTAACTTTGTATACTTCTACATAAAAGATCACTCATTCCAGATTTTCACGCATTTACGTTCAAAAACTTTCATGAATAAAAACAACTCATGACGTCCAGTCATACTGTCACAGTGATTACAGCAGTGAACTTTGTTTAAGTGAATGCACTCAACTCTCGACTGTATACTGAGTTATGCAAATAAAGTGTTTCTGGATACGAAATACCCTTGTTTTACTCCCACGTGAGGTGTCTTTCCAATGGAAAAGTTTTGAGGAGATTTTTCATGCTACGTGAAGAGATGCCGCAATTCTTGCACGATGCTAAATTAGACATGAATGCAAAATATTCTGATGCCCATTTTCTTATATCCCGGTTCTGCCTCTGGGAACTTTTAATCACATCATCCTAGTTACGCCTATGGCAAAGGCGCACCTATTACACTTCTCTTAAATGTGTGCCAAGTTCCAAGTGTTTGGTCTCTTTCTATGGGAAGCACAAATAATAAGTAAAATAACAAACTGGACAAGTTAACGTCTGGACAGATAGGTCGGCTTCTTGCTTGGATGAGTTTCCAATGTTGGTAGCGGAATGGTCAGCTTCTTGCTTGGATGAATTGCCAATGTTGGTAGCGGTGAGGTCGGCTGCTTGCTGGGATAAATTGCCAATGTTGGTAGCGGATAGCACTATTCTATGATGAAGTTGATCAAACACAATGACAGATGGACGAGTTCAACCTAGCGGCAGACGATCGGACACCAGACAACAGTGACACAAAAATTGGGTGCCAGTAAACAGGGATACAGACAGTTGGGAACAAGACATGCAATTTTTGGCATCACACAACCGTGAGACAGACAACTGGGCTTCAATCAACCGCATAACAATCTGGTTCAAAGACTACTCTGCCACAAGACAACCGCGAGACAGGCAAATAGCCGACAATCAACTGTTGAGACAATTCTCACCCACTAACTCATCTTATGTAGTTTTCGTCTGTCAAACTCAAACAGTTGTGTGTCACTTAGTTATGGCCACCAAGGGGAAATGTTTAACATAGATCGTCACTGACTGGCTGATATTAGTAATGAAGAATTGAAAGTGACATTTTTAAAATTATAACGTACAAGATCTAGTGTTCCTCAATTTCCATGTATCTCTTTTCTTATTTTTTATATTTTACATATTTCCTAAATATTTTTGTCCGTTAAAATCTTATTTTGACAGTAATAATGCATACGATCTTTGACTTCCTGTAATCTCGATTTAAAAACAAAACAATTTCAGGTAATGACAAGAGTATGGCGAACACTAAAGTTATTTTTAAAAAAACTGCTTTCTGTTTCTTGTTATTTATTTCATTTGTTCTGTCTGCTGAGGAAGGCTCTTAGCCGATGCGCTCTTCTTTTATTGCCATGTCCTTCTCATTTCAAGGCCTCCACATACCTTGTTCTTCTATCTTCTTATATTAAGCTTAGGGACATCAGACACCAAGCCTACCAAGATAAAAAAATATATGTCCGGGAAGCAGTGTCTCTACGCCCCAATCGATTCTGAAGGGCGAACAACAAAAAAAAAAAAAAAAACAAGTATCCCAATATTTGGACAAATATAGTGACTATGTTTTAAATGTATGTTTCACCATTCGCCAATACATGATTTGTTCACAAAATAATGTCCTCATGAGGACATAATAAAAAAAAAATTATCTTGTATAACGGACCGTTTGTGCCTTTGCAATGAGTTATTCAAAGTTCGATAAAGAGTCAGATCGGTGATTCAAAATGGCGCGTATCGTTTTAACATTGAGACTGAAACGCAAAGAGACAGTCCGTTGCTAAGGTACTGTTTTTACAAAATGTTAACACCGTCTAAGGAGAGCAGCCCCATTAATAATATATTTTTAAATGACTCTTGCTTAAACTTCAACTATTTTAAAAAAGAATCATTAAACAAAACAAAATAAATAAACAAAACAAGCAAAAGACATCATCGGCTTCCTCGTGAAAACTGACCTTTTTCGACACCGAACGGGATCCACTCGTCCTTCAGCAGTTGTAACTGCTGTTTATCCATGTAGTCGGAACATTTTGAATATAGCATAGATATTCCTAGAGCACACAGAACGATGATACACACGTAGATTCTCAATGATTTCAATGTTGTAGTTCGCAGAGCTGGTTTCATCTCGTAGTCTGTCTCAGCTGCCCCCTTAAGGAGCCCAGGTGTCACACACCAAAGTGGGGGAAAAAAAAAACCCACAACAAAATAGCAGCCAGCTTTGTGGAAACTATTCAGCGGTTCTAAAACTTTCCGTCTACATTTTGTATTTGCTATTAATTAATGAATTTATGGCATGTGTTTTCTGTGGATATTTTTGGTACAATTCGTAGGCAACGACACAATTTCAATAATTTTTGTTTAAAAAAATTGATAATTATATGTTTAAGAAAAGTATAGTTACAGGATTTACATAAGTGTCACGTGCCAAAAAAATATGTCCGCCCCTTCTTTTCATTAATACAATTGGTAAGGCCACGAACTTGAACACAAAAAGGAGTCACTTGTTCACTGGCCCCTTTTTCCCGTGTGAGGTGCGGCAGGGTGGTTTCTACCATTAGGCAAGACTAGGCCGCTGCCTAGGGCGGGAATATTGTAGGGGCGGAAATTATATTCATTTGAAATTGAAAAGCGAAAAAAAAAAATTAGCAATTAAGGAAACACAAAAAATGAAATGAGCAAATATTTTAAAAAAATAAAATCATTGTTTACTGTAATGTTGAATACAAGTTATTTACTATCTAATTGATTAATTCTTCTGTCCTGGATAACAAAAGATGGGGGGGGGGGAGGAGATGAGTGATGGAAGTAAAATGGAGGGGCGGCATTTTTGAAATATCGCCTAGGGTGACAAAATACGGTTAAATACATAGAAATAAATATGAAACTGGTCCCTCCCCACCATCGACAGCGACGAGGCCACGACAGGCAGTTCCGGCAAATAAAAACAAGAACTCAGTAAAGGAACTCTTCAGGTCCTGCCAAAGAAATCAGGGACTTGAAAAAGCTTCCAAAGGCAACAGCTGAGGCGAATACACTTGACACATTTGCGTCTATTGCCTCCTTGCTTCCAATCCCCTGTTCGTAATACCTTCACTGAGTAGCCCTTGCAACCAGTGAAGTAGCCCCTTCAAAACCATACACAACAACATCGTGAACCCTTCTACAAACATATGAGCCAGAATGATCAATACCTTGATCGCGGGCCTTCAGAATATAGAAGAAGAAGAAACGACCTAGGGTCATGCTAATGGGGCATGCTTTAAAACATGGGTTAGGGGGACAAATCTCTCTCTCTCTCTCTCTACCCCCCCCCCAAAAAAAAAAATGAAGTCAGGCTACTTAGGCCGTAATCTTTTAAATGTGTCATACAAGCTAGACACCCCTCCTCTCTCTCTCCCTCTCGCTCCCCATTCCCATTTACAATTTCCACAATGTTCTGTTTTTTTGCGCTCTCCTGCTTATAGCTTCTCCATTCTTCCCGTAAGTGAGGTGACCGGAGTGTACCCAGTGAGGCGTGACGTAGACTGGTCTTGGTCGGTCGTTCAAAATGGGAAAGTCCTTGGGAGCTCATTTCCTTTTTGATTATGGGAGGGTACATTTCTATAGAGAGCGTCAACCACCCGAGGCCAAGCATTCCGCCTGGTCTCGAGAACGTCAAGCCACGTCTTAGTGTGTGCGGAACAAAACAATGCTGTTTGCCAAAGGTCAATGAACGTTGGCACTAACAGATAAGCTAACTAATAGGCCCCCATCTATCAATATAGAATTTTAAAATTTAGCATAAAATGAACATAATTAACATAATTTTATACTCGTTATTTACCATTCATGGTCTTCATTTGAGATGCTTAAAAAAGTCTTAGAAATTATTTCATAATAACCAGCGACACATTGTGTTGCCCGGGGTGTCCTTTGCATTGTCCCCATCCCCCATAAAAAACACTAAACTTATCACATTGATTAAACTTTTGATTAATAGAGGGATGAGGGGGTCAATGAGGGTGAATGCACTGGCCCGGAGCTAAACGACAAATGACATTTCAGTGCTGGCTCGGAGCTAAACGACAAATGACATTTCAGTGCTGGCTCGGAGCTAAACGACAACTGACATTTCAGTGCTGGCTCGGAGCTAAACGACAAATGACATTTCAGTGAAGCATTCCAAAAGTTTCCAGAAGAAAGACAGCTATTGCAAAGGTTCGAAACACCGTGATAACATCTGGCCTGGACCCTGTATTTTTTAAAAATAAAAAGTCACCAGTTAACCCTATAAATCCCTTTCGATGACATGAATCCGCCCAATGCCGGCTTATCTGCCGCTCACTTTAAATTCCTTATGCGCCCTTTACCAGTATACCTAATTCAGATCAACCTATGGATAGGTTTCGGGAGGCCGACATTTTGTTTATCTTTATTAAACCTTACAACGGTACGTAACAATGGATCCCGCGTCATAAAACAAACACAAAAAATAACAGAGTACAGTGGGGCCTCGGAATACGAACGCCCTAGAGCTCGAATAACTTCGAATCCAAACAAAAATATCTGTGGAAAATTTTCGCCCCGAAATCTGCTTTGGTATCCAAACGCCAAGCAGAGGCGTAGCGAGGGGGTGGGCAGGGGGGACAGATGTCCCCGGGCGCCAACACCCTCGCTACGCCTCTGATGCCAAGCACATGCTTCATTTTTTTGTCCTTTTGCTTTAATTTCCCCTCTGCTTTGTCCTTCAGATCGATGTCGGATGCTGTAGTTAAAGCTCCTCGCGTGATTTTCGCTGCTGGTTTTATGCCTTTGTGCCCGTTTCGTGTTGTTATTATTATGTATAATAATAGCAACTTCAGTGTATTCGCCTTGGGTCCCAAAATGTGTTGTGAGAAATGTAAGAGCACAAGAAGACAGCCTTAAGAGCTATAACTGAGGTTAAGAAAGATATCGTCACTGATCGTGAAAGCAGTATAGGTTACACTTGTGGCTAATTTCACTACTATGCATGGATGCCCAAGTCGAGTTTTTTTTATACGATTTTGAAACATGCAGAAGATGTCAAGGCAGCTGATGGGGCAAAAGGGGGTTAGGCCACTGACCTCTAGGACTCTAGGAGATCCATAAGTATTGAAGTTGTGGAGAAAGCTTCTATTAATAAAAAAAAAAATAAAAAAATAAAAAAAAACAGCTGGCTGGCGATGTGATTTCTGATACTATTATTTATGAAGATGCCAAGGTCCTCTGCGATAATGCAGTGAAAAGCATGCCTGATAATAAAATGATTAAAGGGTTGGTTGACAAATTAAAGAAGAGTACTGGTGTAAGTCGAGTTTGTAGGGACTGAGGAATGAAATTTATCCAGTTTCTATTATTTTAAAGAGAAAAACAATTTTTTTTTTTTTTAAACTCGAACAACAACTTAGAACTCGAACAACTTAGAACTGGAACAACCTAGAACTCGAACAACTTAGAACTCGAACAACTTAGAACTCGAACAACTTAGAACTCGAACAACTTAGAATTCGAACGGGGTTCTGGAATAGATTTTGTTCGGATTCCGAGGCCCTACGATACATTTGTTTTCTCGAAATCATAACGTGCAATGGCTGATTAACTGGGATAGTGAACATGGGGCCCTCAAACGCTTTATACAAAGGGCCAGTAGAGGCTTCGTTGCGGGACCGGACTTTAGTTTGAGCATATCTTATTTGTAAGGAGAAAAGGATTGTAAAACAACCAATACAATAATTAAACGAAGAAGGATTTTAATCGACATCAATTTGTAGTGGGATGTATGGGCCTGCACTTGGTCAATGACACGGCCATTGCCCGGCTCAATATTTTTTACTGCTACACTAGGAACGTGCCCCATGTCCTTTAGGTTAGTACGGCGCTTCCACACATTAGGCCTACATTACAGCAGTAAGCTCGTCTTCAGAATTTAATCAGAAAAAATTTAAAAAAAAAAATGATAACCGAAAAATAAAACACACACACTTTTAAATTTTGTTATTACAGGAAATATTGAACTTAACTCTAGAATAAAAAAAACCCCACCAAATTAAACAACTCCCAAATTAAACAACTCCCAAATTAAAACAACTCTCAAGTTAAACAACCCCCAAATTAAACAACTCCTAAATTAAACAATCCACAAATTAAACAACTCCCAAATTAAACTACTCCCAAATTAAACAACTCCCAAATTAAACAACTACCAAATTAAAACAACTCCCAAGTTAAACAACCCACAAATTAAACAATCCCCAAATTAAACAACTCCCAAATTAAACAACCCACAAATTAAACAATCTTCAAATTAAACAACCCACAAATTAAACAATCCCCAAATTAAACAACCCACAAATTAAACAACTCCCAAATTAAAACAACTCCCAAGTTAAACAACCCACAAATTAAACAACTACCAAATTAAAACAACTTCCAAGTTAAACAACCCACAAATTAAACAATCCCCAAATTAAACAACTCCCAAATTAAACAACCCACAAATTAAACAATCTTCAAATTAAACAACCCACAAATTAAACAATCCCCAAATTAAACAACCCCCAAATTAAACAACTCCCAAATTAAAACAACTCCCAAATTAAACAACCCACAAATTAAACAACTACCAAATTAAACAACCCACAAATTAAACAACTCCCAAATTAAACAACCCACAAATTAAACAATCTTCAAATTAAACAACTCCCAAATTAAACAACTCCCAAATTAAACAACTCCCAAATTAAACAACCCCCAAATTAAACAACTCCCAAATTAAACAACCCACAAATTAAACAACTCCCAAATTAAACAACCCACAAATTAAACAATCTTCAAATTAAACAACTCCCAAATTAAACAACTCCCAAATTAAACAACCCAAAAATTAAACAATCTTCATATTAAACAACTCCCAAATTAAACAACGACCAAATTAAACAACTCCCACATTAAACAACCCCCAAATTAAACAACTCCCAAATTAAACAATCCCCAAATTAAACAACTTTCAAATTAAACAACTCCCAAATTAAACAACTCCCAAAATTAAAAACCCCCAAATTAAACAACTCACAAATTAAACAACCCCCAAATTAAACAACTCCCAAATTAAACAACTCCCAAATTAAACAACTCCCAAATTAAACAGCCCCCAAATTAAACAACTCCTAAATTAAACAACCCCTTAAAACAACTTTTTCGTATAAACCCTTTATAAAATGTAATATCGAGCAATTGGGGGGGGGGGGTCTGAAAATTTGAAAGAATATGTTGTCATCGGTAACGAATTTATGTGCCAAGTTTCAGCTCGATTGGACAAATTAAACAACTCCTAAATTAAACAACCCCTTAAAACAACTTTTTCGTATAAACCCTTTATAAAATGTAATATCGAGCAATTGGGGGGGGGGGTCTGAAAATTTGAAAGAATATGTTGTCATCGGTAACGAATTTATGTGCCAAGTTTCAGCTCGATTGGTTGATGGGAAGTGGGTCTATTAGCTGTCCGGAGATTTTGCCCTAAACACACACGCTAGTGAAGTTAATATTAAGTATGTAAAAAGATGCTGCTTTAAACTTATGGGTTATATGACTCCCCTGATACGCTTGGTTATGAAATGTTGATGACAACATGTTACAATAAAATAAAGGTTTGAAACTAACTTGTCATAAAGCCAGTTAAAATGTGCAAACATTTTTCATATTTCATTGTTAACCAATGCCAACATCAACACGGCCGGTATTCGGGACATGTCCTTTGAATGGTTTGTTTGAGACCCACTGGTATTCATTATTTAAATATTTGACTACTAAACTCATGCGCGGCAAGAAAATCAATTTCATTTTTTATAAATAATCTGCTTAAAATAAGGCAGGGTTAATGTCATTGATTTGTTTGACGGTCACGTGGCGTGTGATGGCTGGGCCGCCTGGGCGGGGGGGGGGGGTGTGGGGGGGGGGGTGGGGTCTGTTTGCATTGTTTGTTACTAAAAATAAACGAGATTTCCCGCATCAGTTGTTTTGAGATTAAGAAGCACGTGGAAGGACGTACATAAATAATTTGTAAACAACAAAAAAATTTCATTTTTTATAAATAATCTGCTTAAAATAAGGCAGGGTTAATGTCATTGATTTGTTTGACGGTCACGTGGCGTGTGATGGCTGGGCCGCCTGGGCGGGGGGGGGGGGTGTGGGGGTGGGGGTGGGGTCTGTTTGCATTGTTTGTTACTAAAAATAAACGAGATTTCCCGCATCAGTTGTTTTGAGATTAAGAAGCACGTGGTAGGACGTACATAAATAATTGGTAAACAACACAACAAGACAACGGAAATGGCAGCCAAAAGTTTTCTTATCGAAAAATAATTTATTGAAAAAAAAAATCCAAAATTAAAATAATACAGTAATCTAAGCTCATCACGCACACAATAAAAAACGAAAGCTTTAAGTTATGCTACGTCTCGTTAATATTTATGTCATGACAAGTTATGCTATGTTATGTTATGTTATGCTATGTTATGTTATGATATATTATGGTATGTTATGCTATTTTTATGCTATGCTATTTTTTTTTTGCTATGGTATGCTAGTTTTAGGTTTGACCACACTGTCCACGAAATCTCGTTTGGCGGAGTTACAATATTTTAAGGGGAAACAAAACAAGAAGCGCAACATATAAAAAATGTGTGAGAAAAATTCATCGCACTGTAATAAGCTACGTTTTTCGATTGGCTTTGGTTCGGCCCCCACGCTTGGCAATCTTTGATGCCACGTATAAAGACATATCTTTTTTTTTTTAAATTATAACTATCACTGTTAGTTTTTTCTTTGTTGGACATACAATTGTTTGCGTGCAGAAAGGAAATCCATTGACCAAAGAACTGTGTCCCCCCAGTACCCATTTTATGTTAAATTGTAATCTTTATATTGTATTTTGAAGTAACATCACCGATGACCCATGCATTACCCTCCAGAATGGTGGGTGTCATTAAGGGATGCGGGCCGCTCCGGGTGACACACCCTCATAGGAGGTGACTGTCAAGAAAGCGTTATTGAAAATAGTGTTTGGGTGGTGTCGTCCAGGGTAGGATTCACCAGTTCACAAGCATAACAACACTAGAATCAAAGCACGTTCACTATCAATTTTACACTTTATCATAATTGCACAATTAGCAATACTAGGTTACGACACGAAGTGCTTATTTCTAAAACCGACGTCACGGGTCAGAACATGTAAACAAAAAAATATTGTGAAGCACTTTGGGGGCGAAGAGTAGGCCTACTTCCAAACTATTCAAGCGCGAGGCCCAAGTATTCAATTAGACCGGTGATTCAAAGACAGTATTCTTAACAGTGTTTCAGCGCTGTCAACTCTGTAGATGAACATTTAAGGATGTATATTGTAAAGCTTCAACATTTCTACGGACAAATTTATTTTTTTACGGACAAATAGTCTATTTTTTTACGGATGAATATAATTTTTACGGACAAATAGTCTATTTTTTACGGATGAATATATTTTTGCGGACAAATATATTTTTTACGGACAAATATATTTAGTTACGGACAAATATATTTTTTACAGATGAATATAATTTTTACGGACAAATAGATCTATATTTTTTTAGGGACAAATATATTTAGTTACGGACAAATATATTTTTTTACGGATGAATATAATTTTTACGGACAAATAGATGTATATTTTATTAGGGACAAATATATTTAGTTACGGACAAATATATTTATTTTACGGATGAATATAATTTTTACGGACAAATAGATCTATATTTTTTAGGGACAAATCTATTTTTTACGGACAAATATATTTTTAATACCGAGTAAAGAATTACATGTAATTTAGTTTTTTTTTTTTTTTTTTTTTGTAGGAATAATAATACAATTCCCCCCCCCCCCC
>CAXITT010000016.1:2562034-2589750 GCA_964033795.1 Lymnaea stagnalis
AAAAATAAAAAAATAAAAAAAAAAAAAAAATAAAAAATATATATATATCTATAATATATATATATATATATATATATATATATATATATATATATATATATATATATATAAACGAAAGATGTGCGATATTTTGATTAACATTTAGCAGTTTTAAACACAACCAAAACATTTGCTAATGTAAAACATTTAAATAGACGCTTGGCCTAAGCTTACTCACACTTTCCATCATTTGGTCTTTTTCTTTTTTGCTCCACTCCCTATCTAAGCACACACAAAGGTTTAATATCAACACCCCGCCCATAACTCTTAGTGGAAGTGTAAAAAAAAAAGAAATGTCTCAATGCTGGTATTTAAAAAAAAAGATCATCAATTTCATTGTATTATGGTGTAAAGATGCAATCCATAAATGGCGTCAAGCATATCAAGCGTGTCGGATCTGTGACCCCGGGGACAGGGGAGGGGGTCTGAAATCAGCATGACTTCATTTATTGATGGTCCCTTCAAAGTTAGGCCTATATGAAAAAAAACCAGTGGTTAACTTTAAAAAATGTGTCCTGCCTAAAATACAACAACGGGCTTCAAACGAAAGTATGTTTCATACACTAGAGGCTCACACCCCCTCATAATTTTCAAATAGACCCTCTGAGGGGGGTACGCCCCACATTGGGAGATGAAATATTTCCCAACATGTCTAAGTCCATTAGTTAGTATATGCTCATTTTAAATGAAACTTTCATGAATTAAGTTATAGTATAAATAAAATTGTTGGTTATAAAATTATTTAGCTCACTGTAGTTCTTAGTTAAAATTAACCGTGCAGATCTACTCTAATACATTCCGTAATATCCTTGAGATTATGACAGCAAATTTTTATTTTAAAAAAACTTATTTTTACTTTGATAAAGTATTCAGTTTTTTCCACAAGTAATTCACTTCCATGAATATCTTTTAAAGATGAGACTTTGAAAGAAGTTTTTTTGTCAATAAATCATTTAACACAGAACTTCGTTACACCTTTGCATAAAAAAAATAAATTGTAAAAAATAGCCTTAAAATTGTCCTTTCAAAGTATTATCTCCACTGACTTGAAAGGAAAACCGCATCTCGAAAATATCTGCGATCTATCTTTGCTCTCGGTAAAAAAATAGTCTGAACTTTCTTTGAATGGTTTGTAACTATTAGTAATTATGGTAGGCCATTATATTCATACCATAACCATAGAGTGGTAATATAAACTATGAATCACATTCTTATAAATTAAAAAAATCGAACCTCAGAAAATAGGCTAATACCTTATTTTAGCGCGATTCGGATTACCTATCTCATGCTTATATACTTAATAAATCGAAGTGGCTAATACTAATACTAATACTGTATACTAATACTAATAGTCATAGTAATAGTAATTGAAAGGCAAAGGCTATTCAGACCCGGTTATCAGAAGTGAGAGATTGGTATTAAAAAATATTAAAAATATTATTGTTGGCTTTTGTAAGACAAAATTTCGTATCAAATAAAAGATAATTGAATCGACTAAATATTTGTAAACTTACTTCTTCAGTTTAACTTAAACGAACTACCACAAACATGGGCGCCCGCAGAAAACTTTCTGGGGGGGGGGGGGGCAAAAAAATTGGTTAACCTTTCCGGGGGGGGGGGGAAAAAATTTTTTAGCTACTGTGCTGGCCAAATTTGAACAATATTCTCTCATCTAGAATGGCTTTTGATACATTCAAACCAATTTTTTTTAGTCATGTTTTAATGTAGTTTTAATTTACTGTAGCGTATTTATTTGGTCATGGTGAACGAACGGACAGGACATCAGCTTAGTTACTTTCTCTTTATTTTCTCTTTACTTTAATAAATTTTTTGTCTAAACATTTTTTATCCAATCAATCTGGGGGAGGGGGGGGGCAAGTGCCCCACCTTGCCCCTACCTGCGGGCGCCCATGACCACAAATGACATCCGAATAGCAGTTAGTCTAAATCTAAAGTCAAAGGGACCCTGGTCCTAATAGCAGCTATATGACTATGAGCATAGAGATTGCTGGTAAATTATACAAAGATAGATACTATACGCTTGAATGTCTCGACAATTGTCAGCCATCATCAAACCAATCAGGCCAACTCTCTACACCATTGCAGGAGCGCCATCAGTTCTAACTAAAATAAGCTTATTCAAAACACTATTACTATTACTATTCTTTAACAGAAATTCCTTCTATGCCTTATATTATAGATACGACGATGACTGAATACCAGGTACTAGTCTGATTTCATCTAAAACATACAGGATGGACATACTGCCTACACCTGCTCAGACTGCCTATTAAATTGGTTCACATTCCCCTCCAGTCATTTGCGACACCTTTAGTACCCTAGATCTCATCTTGTTAACTCCTATCTTATTATCATCATCATCATATAAATCCCAGTCATTTTAACATGTGGTTCTCACATATCTGGTTCATCTAAACCAGTCCCGTTGTTGTACAGACATTTTTACAATGACCAGCTAGCTACAAATCAAGTTACTGTATTTTAAGTTTCCAAATTCATCTTTCCGCTAGTAATGCAGTTCCTAATTAAAACAGTACACCATGACCTCCCCCTTTTTTTTTTATTTTCAAGGCCGGTTGAAGCAGCAGAAAGGAGAAGAATTTAGTATCCGATTTCATGGCACCTCAAGTTCCCACAAGCTCTGGTGCACCATTTAAAACCAGTCCATGGGCCTTGGGTTTGACAGCACTGTTAATAGGTGCTCCGTTTTCCACTGCTTATCCCTAGTAAAATGCTTGTTAAGCAACCCGCCTGTAGAAAAAAACCTCAACACTTGAGTTTTACTTTCCTTACAAGCTGTTTATTGTAGTTTTGATCCATCACTGAATATTTACAAGCTTCTAGCATTTTCTAATAAGGGGTTTGTTTAAAATAAAAACAATTTGGTATGTCATTACTATGTTGATTTTGGAAATAAAAAACACTACACGGTACATAATATAAAGGCAGTTTGATACATGAACAACTTTGGATAATCAAGTTAATAGAGCACAGGTTTCCAGCCCATGGGAGGTTACCTCAAATGGGGTTGCGAAGTGATTTATGAATGGAATGAGAGAAGTAGTGATTTTTAAATTAGTTTTCTTTTTTAATTGGTGTCTCAATGTTTGAATTACAATTTCAATTGTGACATTAATTATGTCACCAATTATATTATACTGGAAAATTTAGTTTTAAAATTTTTTCCTCTCCAAGAGTTTACCCTGCTTTTTTCCTTTTTATCGATATATCGGGGTATTGTTACTTTGCTCCTATGTGAATGTGTTTGTGACCTGAAAACGCTTGAGAACCTGTGCACTAGAGCTACTGAGCTTAGTAATTCAGTGCTGTTAAAACTAAATTTTTACAGGTCTTGGCTTATAGCTACAATTTGTGACATTCTGTGTTGGCTGAAATTTAAAAAAACAAGAAAAATGTACTCATAAAGTGTGAGCTCTGGATTTCATGGGATGGGAATATTTCCTGAGAAGTCTTTTGTTTACAAAAAAATTACCAGAAGAGAAACCCTCAACAAATAGACAAAAGTGTCATTCCGTGGCAGTTGATGCAAGCACCAGTCAGGTCACGAGGACTGAAGTTTTGTTGTCTTGCTAGGCTAACAACTTACTTCCACTCATCTATTTACATATAGTAGGCATGATCCTGGATGAAATTCAAACAGCGAAAGCCTTTTTGCATATTTTGTTATTTGATCCCTCATAAATCAAGAACTGCAGGTTTTTAGTATCAACAAGACAACTTGAATAAAATTTCACTTATTCCAAGAAAATTTAAATGAAATAGCAGTAGAAAAAAAACAACAGTTGTATGTGCTGCAAACAGTGATTGCAATGACATATTGATATTTTTTTTGGTCATAGCTTAATTTTATGTTGTACAACTTATTATAGGCCTTATGTTCTATGTCAATGATAATTTTTTTTCTCCCAGATAAAGAAATCTTCATGACATGCCATGTTTGGAAATTTGTTTAATGAAAATGGGTCACAAACAACAGAGTTGTCAGTTGTGTCAACAATACCTCCGCCTCCAGGACACAGATCAGAATATGGACTCGCTGGCATTGACAACCAGGGGGCAACATGCTATCTTAATTCCTTGTTACAGACTCTATTCTTGACACCAGAATTCAGAGGTGTGTTTAAACAATTTTTTAAAGTGATCCCTTGTACGGAATCAATCTGTCCATCCTCACTGAATGTTTATATCTCTAATATTAGAGATAGAACTTTTTGTCTTACCTATTGGAATTCAGCACTTGAAAATAGCATCTTTTCTTTAACTTTGTCTGAGCATTGATATATTTTAAGATGTATTTGTTAGATCAGCTGTATAAGTTTATTGAATAGTATTGAATCGTATCCGAAAATTTGATCGAAAGAAATTTCGTCGACGGTAAATTGATCGATGTTAATTTGATAGAACGGAAATTTGGTGGAATCTCTACATAAAATTGGGGTAACAATTCAACATCTGAAACTTGTAATTATTTAAAATTTAGACATTTATTTACACTGTGATTTTAATTATTATTTCTATCAATGATTCTTTTTGGATAATGTAAGCAAAAAAAATGTAACTCTCACAATTTTAAATACTTTTTTTATTTGTAGATAGACTATTTAGTTTATCAGAAGGTGATCTAGGCAGCTTGCAAGACAGAGACAAACCAAATGCAAAAGTAGGCTCAACATATTTTTGAAAATGGCTTTTTCATTTTTTAAATTTTAGAGCTGGTAGGCTTGTAACTTTTTTAACAAAATTGTTTTAAAAATTAAGTTCAGTCCATGAAAACTTATTATATTGTATACTCTTAAAGACAAATTGATAATTTGTAATATTCTTGTCTTTTTAAAAAATTTAAATTTCAATAATACACCAATCAAATGAAACATTCTGAATGTCTTAGTAAATAACTGACTTATCAGCTTATAAGATATTTTTGTAGCTAATTAACAGTGTTGAGTGCAGCTGTTGTAATTTAATATATAGAAATGCACAGTTTTGAATGAAGATGATCACTGAATTTAATTGAGATATGAACAAGTCAAATGACAGTTTTATTTTATTTTTTTCTATTGATCAGGTTCGAGTCATACCATTACAACTCCAGCGTCTATTTGCTCAATTGTTACTAAGTGACCAACAAAGTGTTAGTACAGCTGATCTTACCAACAGCTTTGGTTGGACAAACCGTGAGGTTAATATTTACTTGTTAATTATTTTTGTTTTACATGGCAATTGCATAACTTTTAAAATATACAATTTGGATATGGGAAGATCACACTGTGTAGGCAAGGAGAAAACTTTTTTTGAGTATGCAAATGGAAAAATCTTATTTTATTTTATTTTTTTGGTTGATTGAACATCTGAGTTTGAAATTGTGATATATGATCATAATAATTACTTTATTGATATTTATAATACATCACTCACACCAACAAAATATTGAAAAAATGTTTTTAAAAATTAATACTTGTTAATATTGTTTAACCAGGAATTTCAGCAACATGATGTCCAAGAGCTAAATCGTATTTTGTTTAGTGCCATAGAAGAATCACTGGTCGGTACTTCTGGACAAAACATTATAAATGAACTATACCATGGAACAATAGTCAATCAAGTCAGTTCTTCAAATACATTTGTAAAATAATTATGGCTTTTTGCTTGATATAACATACTTTTTTTCTTATGTATTCTGTAATCAAAATTACATTGTAATATGAATATTATATTCTATATTTATTAATATGGCTGTCACAGTCATATCATGTGTTTATGCTATATGTCTGGTTTATTAATTTTAACATTGAGCAATGATGTTTTTTTACGGACTTCCCCATGTGTGGCACCACTTTTTCTCAGCCATGAAAGCGCTATGACACATTTCCAGGGGTGCGATATAATGGTGCGGAGAATATGAATATAGTTTTTGGTCATGGATGTCAGGCTGTATTTGCTTAAAGAATTTAGTGACTGATCTGTTACACTAGTTCCTGGAAATTCAACTGTTTCACAGATAAATAGTATTATTTGCTGGTTGGTTTGCTATACATTTTGTCTTGACATATTAGATATAAACTATTCATTTTACTTCAAACCATATCATGAAGTTTTTTTAGCAGATAAAAAGAAAAACGGAGTTTAGGCCCTGATTCAATAGTGTGTCTGTGCCTGTTGGAAGAAGGACAACATTTCGCCACAATGGCCAATAGTGGTGTTAGGGATAATACCCAACCAATTGGATTAGCCAGTTTGCACTTTTTTTGTTTTGTTTTGTATTTTTGGTTTTGTTTTGTTTTGTATTTTTTGTTTTGTTTTGTATTTTTTGTTTTGTTTTGTATTTTTCGTTTTGTTTTGTATTTTTGGTTTTGTTTTGTATTTTTGGTTTTGTTTTTTTGTTTTGAAAAAGAAAAATAAGGTTACTAGAATACTCATATTAACCTGCTATGTGAATCGTTGACCAAATGTAGCGCATACAAACCGTAAAAAAAACTATTGAATCATATTTAGGAAACAGAATATGATTCCATCTCTTTGTTTTTCTAGATAACATGCTCCAAGTGTAAAAAGATAAGTGAAAGGGAGGTATGTAACATTACATTTTATTTATATGTCTTTACCGGTACATATATATGTGTGTGTGTGTGTGTTTGAAACATACTTGACCCAATTTAATTATGGAAAACCATGGTTTTACTTTCATATACATTATCAAACAGAAATAAAACAGTAATTTAACAAATTTATTTTAAATATATTTTGTCAGAATTTTGAACAATATTTTTGAGGATGACCATTTAAAAGAGCTCATCACATATAGTTAACATAATTCTTTTTCACCCAACTGACTAATTGCCCCCAATCAAGTGTCATTATTGCCCATCTATAGGAAGACTTCTTAGACTTGACCCTTGCCGTAGCTGGGACACCAGGACTTGAGACAGCTCTTAAACAGTGTTACTGCCATGTTGAGGTGATGGATGGACAAAACAAGTACCGCTGTGAGACATGCAAGGAGTACACAGATGCAATAAAAGTAGGCATTTTTAAATGAAATGATGCTTCAATATATCCATATTTGGAGATGAGATTTTATGTAAAAAGTGACTTGCGAAAGAAAACTGATGCGCACATGGGATGCTCAAAGAGATTTCAGACTCAATCCTACTTAGAAGTAATTAAAATAAAATTATATTTTTTAACAGAAAATTCAAAATTGTTGCCATTTAATCACTCTGAAAGTTTTTACTTTTAAGACAGTGACAGTTGATCTATGCAGGTCTCTGTTGAAGAGGTCAGTCTTTAACAGACTTTCAGGTATATCCTACCTATTTTTAATCTCTCCCCCTTAGTCATCCCGAGGGACTATTGCTGTTAAACACACGTGTAAAAGGGAAGCGGGACATCTATGGGGGGTAATTTTAACACTTTGCTGGTAATTTGCATGGTCAGGATCTGACCTGATTACTCTGTGTGCTTCCTATGCATCTGGCAGTGCCACATACTCTATGTGAACACCCCAGGTTGTGTAAAACGTATAATTCTTTTTATATGATAGGAAGATTCAGTGTGCAAGAAGTCATTTTTTTCATTTTGCTCACTCGTTTTAGGTCTCAGCTGTTAAAATATCTACTCTCTCAAATATCCCAATTTTTTGTTTGGCTGTCACAAGAGAAAACCATGTACCTGGCCTTGAGTCATCCACCTCCAATCCAGACTATATTTTGGAATCTAAAGATTCATTAAATGCTCTTATGATGTCGCTGCTGTTTCTGCCCAGTTGAGCGGTGTCATCTGCATGTGCCAGGTTTTGCAGTGGCTGACTGTAGGACTTACTGTTTGGTTTGATATTGAAGAGAACACCTGTTTTTTGTTTTGCAATCCCTAAATGATTTGTGTCCCACTTCTGTGATCCAGGGAGCCAAGTTGAGAAACCTGCCCCCTCTACTGACCTTATCTCTTCTAAGATTTAGTTTTGATGTCGTCAAAATGACACGATATAAAGTAAGTGTTGAAACCCTTTGTCATGCCATTTTGTAGTATGTGTGGATTTATGTATATATATCTATCATGCAATTTTATTAACTACCCCACTCAGAAGACTTTTTTAATTACATTTTTTTAAAAGTTAAAGTTATATATAGAATTAACCTTGATATCATTGTAATAGAGGATCATCTAATGTACAGTGTAATGTGTTTTTACAGAATAAAAATATTTATCTAAAGCATATCTGCTTTATCTCAGCTAAGTTAACTATGAAGTCTAAAGAAAAAGAGAGGAAAATTTCACCCCTAATAATTTATATCTTGTAATGGTTAATTGTAGATAATTTTTATCTTTTAATATTTAATTGTTAATAGAAGAAAAAAGTAACAATGAGCTAGTAAATAAAATAATTTTGCAAAACAGGAGAATGGAAGGTTTACATTTCCCCTAGAGCTGGATATGGGGCCCTATTCTGAAAAGGTAATTCAGTCATTTTAAAGAAATTAAATTAAACTTTAAAAAAGTTTTTCGCATTTTATCTGATTTTAAATTTGAACGCTAAATGATAATTTAAACTCTGAAAAAAAATGGTTCTCAAAACAGAAATCTATAAAGTCACATTAAATGGAAACAATGTCTAAACAATATTTACTAAAATATTAGAAACATGTCAACTTGATAAGATTTTGTTTTTCTTGTAGTGAGTTTTTTTAGTGCAGTTTCTCACATGTTGCAAATGTTTGTTGTTTCAAAAAGGATTCATTAAAGGATGCAGACACAAGTTATGAGCTGTTCTCTGTCGTTGTCCACAGGGGCAGTGCATTCGGTGGACATTACTTTGCTTACATAAGGGACATAGACAACATCGGACACTGGGTCCAGCCTGTAAGTAAAGGTTATTGCACTCATAGTCACACTGATATTTAATTGTTTTGAAAGGCATAGTATTTAATAAGCATAAAATATACTATTGAATTGTGTGTTAAACAATATCATAAAAATTAAATTCTTTAATGTTTTTAAAAAATGTAACTGTCAGGAGAAGAACATTGCTAATGGCAGAGTTGACACAAACGCTACTGGCTTGGACGTGATTGAGTGTCAGTCTCCTGTGGACCTGATAGAGAACATCCTGGGCAAAGTCTCCCATAATGCCATGTCCATTGATAGGCTCTGTGCAGTGAGTAATTTAATCATTTGGTGCTAAGACTAAATTAAGAATATGACTTTAGAATTTAATTAATTTTTATTTCCTTATGGACTTTTAATAGTGAATAAAGGGTTTATGTAAAGGCTGAGGAAATTCTTTGGTATTTATAATAACAAGACAGATGTGTCATAATTAAAGCTTAATGTTTAAAAGAAATAAAAGAAATAAAGACCTTTTATATTTCTTTACTTTCCAGGAAATCTCCAAAGAAACTGGAGTATCATGGAATAAGCGGTTTAAGAAAGTTCATGGTCCAATTAATAAGGTAATTTATTGAGTTTATTTATTAGAAATGAAACATTGTACAATGGATATCACAGAATCACTTAGCGCTTTCCTCTTTAGTAGTTAATTATTAAAAAATAATTTTATTAAAAATAATTTATTTAGAATTTAAAAAATAATAAGTTATTTTTAGATCAGTGTGGGAAGCATTTTCCCCCTAAATTAAAAGATTCTAATATATCAAGTGCAATAGATTCCATAATGCTTTGAAGTACATAAATGCAATTTTTAGACGCTTATAAAATAAATTTTTTTAAAAATGTAAAGTGTTACTCTGAGCCAATATGCTGCAATATCCAATTAAAAGTTTTATAAAGCTTCCATTTTCATGACAAATGAACAAAGCAGCATTTTAAGCAGCTCATTTTTGTGAATGCCTGTATGATCAATGTTTTATCATTGTCACAGTTTCTAAAATCTTGTGATTCCTTCGATTACAACCAAGACTCTAACTGGGTGAGTCTGCGAAATTCAGGGTCTGGTCAAGGCGCTGCCCAGAAGAAATCATCAGAGGTCAAGGCCAGTGCTGGGAATGTCAGCTCTGATGACCCGTCAGAAACAAATACAAACTCGTAAGCTCATCCCTATTCATAAAGAATGTTTTCATTGCATTGTGTTTCATACAGTCGATCCCTTTCATTTAGTCTTATAGGTTAAAAAATATTTTTAAAGTTTTAAAAATTATCATTAAATGGCTGTTTATTTAGTATCACATATTAAAAGTTTTATTTAGAAAAATGTGTATTTTATATGTGAAAGGAGAAATTTGGCTTGGGATTAAAACAATAATTACCAAACAAATTAATTTAACATTACATTTTCTTGATTTTCCATTTCCATATCTAATTAAATTTCAGAAGTGGAGGGCAGAACTCAGAACCTTGTGACCGTTGGTTTTGTTTCAACGACTCCACAGTATATCCAGTCTATGCAAAAGACATTGAGAGGCAGTTCTCAGGGAAAGAAAGTGCCTACATGTTGTTCTACAGGAGGAAGAGCTTGCACAGACCTATAGAAGGTGGCTTATACTTCACAAGTCCTTTTAGCTTCTGATCCAAAACAGTACAAGATTTACCAATAATTTTAATGAAAAAAGAAGTTAAAAAAAAGTATTAGCATTAAATCATTTCTTAAATAACTTTAAAATATTTAAATATTGAATGGTAAGGGGGAAAAAATATCATATTCATATGTAAAAACTTGTACCCATCACATCTGATTGCTATAGTATTCTATGTGTGACAAATTAAATTTATTTTAGTCATATAGAACAGTTTGGGGACATAAAGATAAGCTTTACTATATCTTTACATTGCAACTAGTTTGCTAAGTAGGGATAAAATTTATATTTATTTTTCATAAATTTATGAACAATATTTTAACAATATTGTTCATAAATTTATTGATTTATCCCAATGCTTACATTTTTTAACCAACTGAAACAGAGTCTAAGTTATCAGATTTTTGTGTCACTTACTTTCAGCTCAAGGGCTTGCCTCCTATAACATTCCAGCATATTTGATTCATGAAGTGGATGAACTTAATGTGGCCTTAGAGAAACAGAGGTAAACAAGACAATGTACTGCAATGTGTTTTAGGTTCATACTTTAGTATACATAACATCAATTTGATGAATATTTCTAAACAAGATTGTGCTTGATATCAGTTTTGGTAGCAGTGCTTGATATCATTTAGGCAGCAGTTTTAAAAAGCCCTGTAAATTTTGTATGTATTTTCTTGTCATACGTCGATAAGTCCTTTGAGCGTTAAAAAATCCTAACTGATACAAATCATGAAAACTTAACCAAAAAAACATATCTAGACACTTGCTACTTTAAACCTTTATCAAGAATATATTAAAAACCATTTTATGATCGTTTTTCTACACTAACCTTTTATTTCAGACAAAATTATGAAATAGAAATCAACAGCATCACTGTGAAAGTGTACATGTCTGAATCATTCATCTATGATGGCCTGCTGCAGTTAAAGCCAGACCTCTCAGCAGACTCTGCCTTCTTTACTGTAGATCTAGACAAGAGAATGGCATACAGGCAGCTCAAGGCAAAAATTCAAGAGGTGAAATTAAATACACACAGTCAAGAAACCCGAGCACTCTATTAATGAGAGAAAGAGTTCAATGTTTGTGTGATGAATTAAAAAAAAATTGACACTTTGAACAGTTTCTTCCATGTTGTGCATTCTGCTTTGGAATAGATCTCATAAGAATCTATAGAGCAATACTAATCAATTTCCAACTGTTTCTTTTGTTCAGGTTTTATCCCAGTTTGATATTCATACGTTTTCTGTTCATCGAATGAAGTCTAGATGTGGAGGTTACCATTTATATGATGAATTGATAGGTGAGGGATTTATAGTGGATTTAAACCATGCACTTTTTTACATTCTGGAAATTTAAAACTGGCTACTATAATATTGGAATAGTTATTTTAAATTTTTATTTTTATAATAGGACCAGTTAAATATTTTGTCTTTTTGATTGTTCCTTGTTATTAGATGAAGATTGTAGCATACAAGACATGGGAATTAACTCTTTCACGTTATTGTTTGTATGGAATGGCTATATTGTAAGTATATATTGTCTTGAGAATTATTTTTATTGCCTCCAGTTAATTAGCTTTTTAAAAAAAAAGTTCATGTACAAGCTTATTTATAGTTTGCATTAATAAATCATATATGTATTTATATTGTTATATATGTAAAGATTTATTCAATTTTCCCTATTAGATGGATGATAAATGTGTTGATGTTGGTGAACAGTGCGAACCCCTCCAGTTTCTTGTGAAGACCAGTGATGACAGGGTCATGTGCTACCTTATCCTTGCTAAAAATAAAACGCTGACAGACTTGTATGAAACTGTGGCCAGTACAACAGAGCTGGACGTGCAATGTTTGCAGGTCTTGTGCCCCTTTCGATTACAACACAATATTAATTTGGATCTTTTTTTTCATGTGTTCTTTTCCATGTTTCTTTCAAAGTAGAAAATAATAAATACAAGAACATATGAAAAAGAATACATTTAAAAAAAAGAAATTAATTAATTTTATCGGAACTTAAAATTTTTGTTTGTTCGATTCCTTGGCCAGATTTGCATCATATTCAATAAGCTGTTTGACTATTTTCAAAAATGGGAATGAACTGGTCATTATTTGTGTGTGTTCAATTTTCCCAGTGGCAAGAAAATGAGACAAAGCCAGCTGAGGTGCTGCCAAACTCTCCAACAACTTGTCTAGGCTCAGCAGGACTAAAAGATGGTGATATCCTAGTTCTTTCATCACAGGCCAACTCAGACAGGTAGATTGTGTGGCCAGAAATTTAAGTCTTGATATTGTTGTGTGCTGCAGAGAGAATAAAGCCCTGGAGTTCTTAAATCACTGTATAGATATAATGTTTGCCTTTATATTTTAAAAGCCTGGACATAAAATTTACTTGGACCAGTGCTTCTCATATATTTATTGGGTCTTCTTAAATTGTGAACTTTCTGTGGGCCAGTGACTGGCCACACGAACTGGTTCAGGTCTACAGACCAAAATATATCGAGAAGCAATTATTTGAACTTTATTTTTTTTTACAAAATTACTGTGAATTTACATGGTAGATATTTTGATGTAACTTTTCCTACCTAAGGATGAAAACGGTTCATACATAAAGTATAGATTTGAATAGATTAATGTTTTTAACTCCTTATGCTATATAAACTTTCCACAAGTAGGTTAAAATATAAAGCTTCTACTAAGGGGGGAAACTTGCATTGTACTACTTAAAGCTTTTTTCTACATTGTATTTTTTAAAACTATAACATAAGTTTCCTATTGGGATAAGATTTTTTAGGCTGATAAGCTTTTCCTGCTTTAATTGAATGCCTGACTTTCACCATTAGCCCAATCCATCTTTGACATTACAGTTCTATAACTAAAGTTTTTTTAGATTTTTTTTTTTTTTTTAAACCCAGTTAAAATGTAACCTTTAGAAAAAATGTGTGCCTCTAGTAAAATTTTATCTCAATAACCAGCAAGTCAGATGAAGCCTCAACAAGCTCACCACCTCAGGATGGTATCTCAGACCCTGAATGGTCCATCACATTACAGAGTAGATTATTTCAGGTCAGTGGTACTTTGAAAGAAAAAAAATGTCATTATGATAGCTAAAGGTTGTGTAGCTTTTTAGTCTTTTAGTTTTTAGCTGATATTTATAAGTATGCAAGCAATCATTTTTTTGGTTACATTATCAAATCTTTCTGATAAGTGGAACATCAGTCACAACTTTCCTATTAAGATGAGAAAAACTGTAATTTTAGATTAGAACTTTCCAAGCTTTGTGTCATGACAAAGTAGTGTGTTGGCTGCAGTGTGTAGGTGTGCGAATCAAACAGAACTGGAAACCTATGTGTGTCATAACACAGACGAGTGTGGGCTGCAGTGTATAGGTGTGTGTCACAAAGATAACAGGAAACCTATGTGTGTCATGACACAGTAGTGTGTTGGCTGCAGTGTGTAGGTGTGTGTCACAAACATAACAGGAAACCTATTTGTGTATGGGGAAAAGCAATACATGTACCACCTTGCATTCAATTAATGATTGTCATTAGAATTGAATTTTAAAAAAAAATATTGATTAACATCAGACAATTTATGGCTACAAGACTTACACCTTAAAAGTGTGTAGCTAACTGGAAAATTTTGGAAATCTCTGATTTAGGTACCGTTAGTATTTCAATATTGTGTGATACATTTTAAACAAAAATTCTCTTTGTTCCTGACAGGATGGTTGCAACGCAACAAAGTCAATTACATTTTTTTCCAAAGCCTCTTCTGTGAGTGTTTGTTAAATATTGGTTTAGGGAAGATTATTTTGAAAAAAGTTATATTTTTTAAAAACAAAAATTATTTATAATAAAATTAAAAAATATTTACCAATCTAACAGCAGTACCGCTTTAATGGCATATCAATAATCAACTTAATCTAAGGAATGTTGTTTTTTTTCTCCCATGAAAAGACTAAGGTCAGATTTTAAAAATTGTTGCCACACAAATAAATGCCTGGATGAGCCTACCTGTATCCAGGGTTACCGGAAATTTGTTTGAAATTGAAAGAAATTTCGTTGGCGGAAAATTGATAGACGGATATTTGATCGAATGGAAATTTGGTTGAATCTTTTATTCAATTCACACGATAAAATTTTCATCAAATTTCTTTTTGAACGCACTATATTACATAGTAAAACAAAATAATGCGTTAAAAAAGAAATTTGACGCAAAATTTTAAAATGTGAACTGAAAAAAATATATTGCCAAATTTCCCTCGATCAATTTTCCATCTACAAAATTTCTTTGAAACAAATTTCAGGATACGTATATCCACAGTTTTGTTTGTGATATCAGACTTTTCCACATTATATTCACAGACTGTTATGGATGTCAAACTCAGAGCCTTGCATCTGCTGAATGCAGACAACATATCACCCGAGTCAGTTCGATTGAGAGAAGAACACAGAACTCTAGGACTTCAACCTCCATGTGAGTTTGATTGAGGGAAAGAATCATAAAAGGTTTTTATGTTTTGATTGGTTACGGCCCCTCTTACCGGGAACTGAACATTGTACTCATGTAATTAATTATATGGAACTTTGACAGTTCAAGGTAAACTTCTGGATATCAGACTTCTGTTGAAACTAAATGGAGGGAGGTTGTTGAGCCAGGGTGTCCGGGAGATCTGGGTGGAGAGGGTAGTGAAGAGTGGATGAGAAGGATGTTGAGGCGGGAGAGGAGAGGGGTTGGCTGTGGGGCAAGTCAGGTTGGCTGTGTGGAGCTGTCATAAATGATGTCTTGACCTATTCTGTATGTCATGAAAAACCACTATTTTCTTATGTTCAGTAAGAGAAGGACTGTGTATGGCAGATGCAGGACTTTCCAATGGTGTGTGCCTAGTGATTGAACATGGGAGGAGCCCTGTAGATTCAGAGGTAAGAAAATATCTCAGTGAGGTCATTGCCCTTTCAATGCTACTGTTAGACAAATTACTGGATGTTTAAAAAATATTTTTTTTAAATGTAAAAAAAAAACCCCTGCAAAATTTAACTTTTTGATGGTAATACATTTATTGTGTTGGTAGCTCTGATTTGAACACAGTGTTCATACCCATTTCTTTGCCTAGATGATGATCAGCATCAACAAGGTGGAGAGTGGTAAATTGGTGTGTAAGAAAGAGTTCATAGTCGAGAGGCACCAGACAGCATTAGACATGACAAGAGCTGCTTGTCAGATCTTTGAATGTTCAGGTGAGTGGACACTTGGGTGTTTTCATTACTCACTGATATCTAACTTTGCGCTAATCAGTTTGACAATAAAGGCAATGCTGCTTGACTTATGGAACATATGGTTGATCACGAAGGCTTTTTGAGTCATATCAAAGACAAGTTTTAATAAAACCTTGAATCTTAGATTTGATGTTTAGGTTGAAAGCTTTAAGTTAATATTCTAATTATTAATTTGGTGGCATAGTAAATTTTCCCTTTCCACTAATCAAATTGGGCACAGGAACCCAGTGGTACCTCAGTAAAACAGACGTCTATGGTGATCCAGTTGAGCCTTTGGATGACCTAGCTGCAACGTTGATTGATTTGCTGATAAATGATGGAGACACGCTGATACTTCAACAGGGGCCTGTCATCAAGAAGGTTTGTTGCACAAGATGTTTTTTTGATCTAATAATAATATGTTTATTTTACCTTTTACCAATAAACAAGCCTTTTGTCCCATTTCTAAACATTTCATTAGTGCTAACCATAATGGAATATCAGACATTGCCGTTACTGGTATATTGTATGCAAGTAATACACCTGATCAAATTTATATTGGAAACAAGTTTTTAAGTTTTAAAAAAGATTTTGTACGTTGACTCCATACGGTATAAACCAAATTCACAATTTTACATAGCTGCAACGTCTTCTTCCTGTTTGATTTTGATATTGTACTTCCATCCACTTTCTTTCATTTATTCTAATCTTTGTTTTCTTCAGGAACTTGTGCCCATTCATATTTTGTTCTTTTCTTTCATTTTTAGGTATAGGTAGCATATACTAATATTATGTAAATTTAATTTATAATCATATTAATGTTTTTGTTGTACTGAGGCATTTGCTGAGAAGTTTGAATTTGTATCTTGCGTAATCAGAATTAAAGCTTAACATACATAAGTTTTATTAAAACAAATTGTTTATGTCTTATTAATCTACTTGAAAGCTTTATTGCAGTCAAACATTCTCATGTGTATAACAGAGGACAAGTTATACTAAAGCTACTCAGTTAAAATATTTTAAATCTTTATCCTGTTGACTACATATCTATTTAATCCACAAAGCTAAGAGTATTTTTCTCTGTCTTAACTGTTTTTGGTGTCAAAGGATTTTTTTGGCCAAAACTTTCAATTTCCGTTACTGTCCTCCTTCAGGTTCTCCTCTATCTTTTGCATATTTCTTATTGCTTTAACCTGAACACAGTCATCCCTGTATTCCTCTAACTCATCTGCCACTATTTGATATAAACATGCACTCATTTTGACTATTCCATGTAAACTTGATATTTTAAAAAATGCTTTTGACATTAGGATCAAGTGTCCTTGACTGTGTATCTGGCCCCTGTACAACCAATGCAGGTGCAGATAGAACCTGGAACTAACGGTTCTGGAGATGACTTTAGGCAGGAAGAAGAAGACAAGGTCATTTGTAAGTACTGGGGGTAGTTTTTTTTTTTTTTTTTAGTTGACAAGTAATTTGTTTAAATTAAGTTGCCTGTGGACTTTCACTCAAACTCTAAATCAGTTGCCATCTTTTTCTTGGTGTTTTTTTTTATCTTAGCATACATTAAATGAATTACATGTTAAGAGTTTGGTACTCTATCTATGGTTACATGTTAAGAGTTTGGTACTCCATCTATGGTTACATGTTAAGAGTTTGGGACTCCATCTATGGTTACATTCCCTTAAATTAAAATGTTAAAATCAAACATTTATCAACTCAGAAAATAAGAAACTAATCACATGTGTTTCTTAACGAAAGAATAATATTGGTGAAATCATTTTTATACAGTGGAAATGGCAGCCAGGATGTCACTCAGTGCCAATGGAGAAATCAATATTCTCATTGAATGTCTGTTTCCGTGTGTGGAGGTCATATATGATTCTGTAAGTACGTTTAAGTTTTCTGTGAGAAATTTTCTTCAAAGTTCTTCTCTTCTGTGTAAGTTTTTTAAAATGTTTTTAAATATTATGTGATTCATTCACCAACTTAAGATTTCTTTAATTATTATCTCTTAAAAGCAGGTCATGTGGGAATTCATTGTCTCTCATCAAACACAGATTACATAGACTTATCAAGAAAGCCAGTGTTATCACACAAAAATAACTGCCTTCACTTGAAGAACTATTTAAAGCAAAATGCATTTGTGAAACTAAAAAAATATTGACATATCCCACCCTCTTCATCCCTGTCATTTGTTTCCCTCAAGGTTAGGACACAAATATATTAACAAAATTATTTGCTCCCCAATCCATCAGAATATACCAGTGTGCTCCCCCAGCAGTTAAAAAATCAAACAACCATTCTTAAATTCAATATTGTCACTAAGGGAGTGAGGATTTTTGGTATATGATGGCCGAATTTTGCAACCGAGAAGTGCATTAGATTTCTTGTGTTTAAATTGTTCTAGTTTTAAAAAAATGTGGTCTTAGTAAGAACATTTATCCATGTCCTGAAATTAAGTGAGTACAAGGTTATCAAAAACACATTTCCATTATGTGGATCATACAAGAACCTTATCTTATCTTACGTCTTAGATAAGTAAAACACAAGTTGCAGTGTAAAGTACGTGGATTTGATCGCCATCATGATGCGTTGTAAAAAATAACAATTAGATGTGACGGTTCATAGTTTAATTTAAATGATCTGTTATTTATGATTCCAGCTTGTCATCAACAAGTCGATGAGTGTTGAAGAGCTGAAGCAAGGGTTAATGGGTACAGACAAGTTCCAGGCCTTGAGGATACCAACATGTAACTTCATGAGGCTTAGAGTGCTGGAAGCCCTGAGGCTGAGGAGTGTGCTCAGAACAAACTCACAAGTGCTTAGGTAAGTGCCTGGTTGTCGCAGCTGACTTGTGTGAGCGGGGACAATCCTTTGTTAGATTTTTTTGGCTCAGTCCAGAGTCATCTCAAGCTCACATTGATAAAGTCTGGTTTAGAAATAAACTGTTACATACTTTTTTGCACTGCTATTCTTCCATTAAATCCCCATGCCTACATTCTAATGTACACAGAGTAGTTGCAGAATTTCTCATGCTCTTTAAGCATCTGTGGGATGTTTAAATTTAAAAAAAAATTTTTTTTATATAGTTCATAGGTTTAGATTTAAAAGCTTTTAAAGATGAGTCATTAATCCATAATTTCACCATTTATGACTAGTTTTATAATAAGTGTAATTGAAATAATTGTAGAAATTTGCACAGCCAAGTCTGGAGCTTCCCATTCATGAGTATTTTCAACACAAAGATAGTCTTTAGTTTTACAGCATGCATTGATCACTCAGCAAACTAATAAAAGATTCCTTCTATACTAAAGAGTTGGACCACATTATGTATAGTTTTAGTTTTAATGCCAAAGAAATCCTCTGGGACATTACTGACTCATCACTCTCTAGATCAGGGGTCTCAAGCTCGTGGCCCGTGGGCCATTTGCGGACCGCAAGACGATATAATGCAGCCTGCGCGTTTTCCCCATTCTCATATGATAATGTGATCTTCCGTGATGGTTTTAGTTGAATCTCACCGACTATTCTAATTATGATTTGTATTATGTTTGTATAGACTTGGATGTTGATTATAATGGTAATAACCATTTTAAAATTGGACTAAAAGTTTTTATTTTACAGCATTTTATGAGACAAACATAGCAAATATTCAGTTTTGAGAAAAGTTTAATAAGTCAGTTAGTGGGTAATGCACAACCATGAGTGTGTAAATTGCAGCAATCTGACACAGTATCAATGAATTCCTATTAAAATTGCTGTAGTGTTTACGAGTGAGGGAAATTCAGAGCCTCTTGTACTTTTAAAAATTTGTAATCGTTTTTTTGTGGAATACTTGATGCGGCCCAGTCTCACTCAGCCTCTACCTGTCTACCTCTTGCGGCCCCTGGATGATTTGAGTTTGAGACCCCTGTTCTAGATAGTCTGGCATAACTGGACTGATTTTTCTAAGATCCTTTTTTTTTTTTTTACACAGGCATACTAATTCTAAAGAGAGTATCCCTCTTGCTGTTCAGATCTTAAATTCTGAGGAAAATCTAGGGTGAGTAGAAATTCAACTGTGAATATGTCAAGAACACAACAATTGAAAGTGTAGGTTATCACCTTAATGCAGAGCAGTCAAGGTTGTTATGCCATGACATCATTGTGTTTGTTATGCCATGACATCATTGTGTTACTGTTACCTGAAAAAGTTTTGAAAATAATTATTCCAGCAAAACAACACCCCACCCCCCCCCCTTTTTTTTTCTTTTTTTTTTTTCCAATGAAACATCAGCTTTTATGAGTCAAGGTTCTGGTGTGGGAAGAGGGGGGAGCAGAGGGGGGCCCCTTTTTCTCTATATGGATGGGCGGCTTTTTGTGCCAACTGTTGGGTTTTTTATGAAAAGGGATGGCAAAAAATCTTGGCCCCTGTGGACGGCACTAAACCTGGCTAGGCCAGTGAGTCAAGGTGATTTAACAATAGCGGTGAATCATTATTTCAGTTTAAATAACATTATATTAAATGATGGATTACAGAAGACACTAAAAAAAACAACCTTATAATATAAAGCCAAAACTCTTTTAAAAAGCATTAAAAAATACAAAATGTGTTAATATTTGTAGATGTAAATTAAAACGAAATTAATAAATTTACAGAGTTATGCAAATGAAATGATTCCAATTAATATATTTCATGTTCCAGCTGGGAATCTTAAAGTTTCAATAAAATTGAATACCATTCACTTCCTGGTGTGATCTATCTCTTGTTCAAAATTTTTAAGCAATTAAAAATTCTAATTTCTCAAAATTGTGCAATAAAAGAAATACTTGGATGTGATCCCAGGGTACACGAGATACTTCTGATGGTGACCCTCAAAATAGGCAGTACTAGGATTTACAGACCTCCACATGAATTCATCTGGAACACATCAGGGGGAGTAGGGGCGGCAGACCTGAAGAAGGCCATCGCCAGTCGACTGTCCCTGCCACTGCATGACGTGCTGATTGCCAAGTACTGTCCAGAAACTTTTAGCTGGCAAGTCTTGAAAGATCAACCTCCAGTAAGATATAATAGGATATTTTCATTGATCCAAATAAATAGAAATGTTTTTTAAATACATTATCCATATTCATTTTCAGCTCATAACTAAATACATATTTTAACCAAGACAACATTTTAGAATCATCACAATTTAAACATGAGACTGTATAGTATTTCTCTAGGTTCACATTCCTTTAAACCACCTCTCTTCATGTTTACCTCCCTTTAAACTGCCTCTCTACATGTTCACCTCCCTTTAAACTGCCTCTCTACATGTTCTTCTTCTTCTTATGCCTTTTTACCCCATCTGGGGCATAGGCTGTCCACATGAATTTTCCATTCATCACGGCTTTCCTTTTCAGTTGCTTCCAGGTGTATCCCATATTTTGCGTGTCTGCCTCTAGCTTGCATGTATTCCATGTATTCTTTGGCCTTCCTCTCTTTCTTTATCCCTGTGGATTCCATGTTAGAGACTGTCTGGTGATGCTATCTGAGGGTTTTTGGAGAGTATGCCCTATCCACCTCCATCTTCTCTTTATGATGTCTTCATCAGTGGGCACCTGGCAAGTCTTTTCTAGCAGATCTTTGTAAGTGACGGAATTTGGCCATTTGATGTTCAAGATATTTCTAAGGCATGTGTTTATGAAAGTCTGTACTTTCTGCGTAATGCTTGCTGTTGTTTTCCAAGTTTCTGCTCCATATAGTAGAACTGTTTTGACATTAGTGTTAAAGGTTCTGACTTTGGTTTGCAGTTTTAGCTCCTTCGACTCCCATATTTTCTTTAATAGCACAAATGCTGATCTCGCTTTTCCATGGACCACCCTGCAATTCATTTTTCATAAGAACTCTGAATGATCCTGACTAGTTTTCCTGATAATAATAATAATAAAGTTTATTTAAAAAACACGCTTCATCCTCAAAGGCTCGAAGCTCTGTACAAAGTTAAAAAAAACAAAAAAAAACCACAAAAAAACCCCTATAATTTACCACATTTAAAACAAACGCAACACTACAAAACTAATTACAAGCATGCCAAGTCAAAGTCATACTCCATAATGCCAAAAAAGTTTTCACAAGGTTTGTCAGTCCTGGCTATCAAAGACCTTTTTGTAGTCTATAAAATTTATATATAGTGGGGAGTTCCATCCGATGGACTGTTCTACAGTGATTCTTAATGTTGCAATTTTATCTGTGCATGATCTGTTTTGGCGGAAGCCGGCCTGTTGATCTCGTAGCTGCATGTCGACCTGGTCTCTCATTCTATTCAAAATAATTCTGTTAAAGACCTTTCCTGGTACAGACAACAGTGTAATACCTCTGTAATTTGCACAATTGCTGAGGTCCCCTTTCTTTGGTATCTTGATGAGGTATCCTTCTTTCCAATCTTTTTGAACTCTCTCTTCTTCCCATATCTTTTCAAACAGAGGGTGCAGCATGTTGACTATTGTACCTATATCAGCTCTCATCATCGATCCCGGTGCTTTCCCTTATTTAATGGCCAGAGCTATTTCTTCCTTATTTGGTGTGCTTTCTTCTATTTGTAAGTCTTCATGTTCACCTCCCTTTAAACTGCCTCTCTACATGTTCACCTCCCTTCCAGAAACAAAATAAGGGTAAAAATAAAAAGAAGTCAGGACACAAGACGAACCTCCGCCAAGCTCCCTACTATGTGCAGGATGGAGATCTCATTGGTGTCAAGGTCAGTGAACACTCTTTAGTCTTTCTCAACAGTGGTTTAGTTTTATTTTTTCAAGAGGGATAATAGTGGTTTTAAACCTTTCAGTATTGTAGCACACATTAAGAAATTGCCTTCAGTACCAATCGAAGGGAAGTAACTACATTTTTACCATGAGTTGCTGACTTAAACAATTTATTGAAAATAAATATTTTCAAGTCATAAAAAAAAATTGCTGATAATTGTAGGGAAAAGATGAAATTGTAATTAAACTAAGTCAACGTTAGGAGTAGTCCCACCTGAAATTCTTCAATGTCAATTGAATGCCATTCGGGTCTATCAACATTGCCTTCTAATGCAATATCAACATCACTGTTATTTCCATTATTTGGGCAAGTGCCATTAAGCTTAGTGTATTTTGTTTATTGGTTTTTAACTTCTTTCCCTGCTTGTAGTGTTGCATTTCTTCTAATTCAATAAAGGCTTTTAATATGTCTTTACTATGTTTCCCTAAGAGTGCTATGTCATCAGCATATGCAAGACACTAAAGGAGTTGATTGTAGAGAGTGCCCATTGGTTGTGGGTCTTGGGTTTCCCTCAGAAAGTATCCTGAAATTGTTCATCAGGTGTCACTATGTATGCTTCTTATTTATAACTTTCTATAATGTTAGGTTAAACAGCATACAAGACAGCGAGTCTCCTTGTCTTAGGCCTCGTCGAATCTGAAAGAAAAAAAAAAAGAAAGAATATCAGCCTGAAACAGTATTTTCAGTAGTCAGAAAATACTCAAAAGTAAAAACATTACAAGAAAAACAAAGAAAACTATTTACAAAACTGTAATCAGACCAGTTGTAACATACGCAAGTGAATCTTAGATCCTAACAAAAACGGCAGAAAACCTAAACACATAGGAGAGGAGTTCTCCAGAAAATATATGGATCAACAAAGGATGAATATGGATGGAAAATATGAACAACCAGGAATTGTACAGTCTATATCAGGATCCCATGGTGACAGCAGAAATAAAAAAGGATAGGCTATGCTGGGCTGGACAGTTAAAAGAATGCCAAATGACAGAGGAGTGAAGAGGGTGAACAACCAAAACCACAGAGGAAAATGGCTTAAAGACAGACCTATGCTTAGATGGATGGATGATGTGGAAAAAGATCTAAAACAACTGGTAATCCAAGCATGGAAAAGAAAAGCATCAGTTAGGTGGAAGGAAGTAGTGAGGCAGGCCAAAGCCCTACATGGGCTGTTTCGTCACAGGGATGGATGGATGGATTTTACACCAAGTAATTCTTGAAGAAACCTTGTTTAATAAACTGGGTCTGTGGCATTCTCAGCTTGACCACAGATTACCTAATAATAATAATAATAAAGTTCATTTCAAAAACACGCTTCATCCCCAAAGGCTCGAAGCGCGGTACAAAGTCAACAAAAAACATATCTATAATTCACCACATTTAAAACAAACGCAACACTACAAAAACTAATTACAAGCATACAATATCAAAGTCTTTTTAGCCATTTCAACCCGGAGCAACACAGCAACACATGGAAAATAAGGTAGACAATCATCCCAGAAGGTATTTGCGAAATAGATGTGTCTTTAGATCGGTTTTAAAGGACTCCAGTGTCTGGTTGTTTCTAAGATCGACAGGAAGGGCGTTCCAAATTGTTGAGAAATAGATGTGTCTTTAGATCGGTTTTAAAGGACTCCAGTGTCTGGTTGTTTCTAAGATCGACAGGAAGGGCGTTCCAAATTGTTGGACCAGCAAATGCGAAAGTGCGCTTTCCGTAAGTCTCAAGGCAAACGCGTGGTGTCGAGAGTTTGCCATTATCGGATGAGCGGAGCTCTCTTGTGGGTACATAAGGCGTCAGCAGCTCTTTCAGATAGGACGGCGCCAGGTCATGTAAGCAGCGGTAGCACAAAGTTGCGATTTTGTACTCTATGCGAGCACGCACCGGCAGCCAATACAACTCTCTTAAATCTTATTATAATATGATGCAAAAATTACCACAGTTGTAACAAGCATACTTGCCCACTCATATTTTTGGATAGGAAAGCCATTTTGTTGTCAAATATATTGGTATTTCCATTTTTTTTTTCATCTTACTCCAAAAAAATCTGATCAAAGCGTCTTAACACACTCATCCCCTTTTTTTTCAGCTGCTGTCAGTTGATAAAGGATTTCTGGATGCAGAGGACTTTGCCACACAAGAGGATCTTGATAAACAGAAACTGTTGGAACAACTGGCAGAGGAAAAGAAAAGAATGTGAGTAGTGCTTGCTGGGAGTTTTATGTGCATGGGTTTCAATCTTTTAAACTTAAATATGTGTCTGTATTTTTTTTTCAACACCAGTTGTTTTGAAAAAAAAAATTAAAATTGAAAAATTATTTTGTGAATAAAAAAAAAAAAATTGTTATTTAATTTAAATTTTAAGAAATCAATAAAAATTGAAAAATTAATTTTAAAAAAATGCCAATAGCAGTTGTCTTAAACTTTGAGGTAGGCCAAGTTATTCTATACTAATAAAACTTGGTGAAAAGTCTGCGATGGGCCAAGCACCAGTAATAACTGTAGCTGCAGCTTAGTCTGAAACACTTAAATAATGTGCATAGATCCGTTTGGCTCCTTTTTGCTTGTTTGAACCAGTCATGAAGCTGGGGGAAAAAACCCTCTCCCACACACTTACTTGGTTCAGTGTTAACTTGCAAAAGCGTTTCAGTGTGCACCTGCAGGAAATTTCCACTGTTGAAATATTCTGGTCTTGCACCCTAGGGAAATAAAAATATGATCAGTTTTGGTCCATAGATACTAAGATGTCTTGCTGTTAGGGTAACTTGTTGTTCTCACTATTTGTTGATGGTTTCTTACAGCAGAGAAGAGAGAAAGCATCTGCAGGGTGCTGATGGTTTCCCTGTGGTCCGTCGTCCTGAAGTGCCACTCACCATCAAAGTGGACAAATTTTCTTAAAGTTGTGTGCAGATGTTACAGAGATTGTGCCTGGATGTTCTTGGATTGATCTGTGTCTCATGTAGGAACTTTGTTGCGTCATTTGACGAAATAATTGTGTCATTTGAGAATGTGATTGTGCCATTTGAGAAAGTGATTGTGCCATTTGAGAACATTAATGTATCATTTAAGAATGTGATTGTTTTATTTGAGTACATGTTTGTACCAATTGAGAACAGGATTGTGTTTGTTTTTTTTTTCCCTTGATGTGCTGTGATGTGGTGCAGAGGTTTGATCCTTCTTGTCTCAGGGTACGAGATCTGACATTCTGGAATCGTTTAATCTGGTCTCAGGTTGTTTGTTATTACGGTGCTTTAATTTGTCATAAATTATGCCAGATAGATTGTCACAACAGATTGTTAAAAATAAATATATTTTTTTAAAAATCGATAGACATGAAAATCTATGTTCCCACTGTTAACATGTGGTAGGATGCCTGGCAAAATGCGAATGTACATCCACAACAGCCGTATCAGTTCGACCACAAGTGTTAGAATGACAGAAGAAAACCACCAAAACATCGACCGCTTTCGTTTTCAAAAGAAACTGTTGGTTCAGTCACACAGTCCAATCCAGAGATGAGCATGATCAAGGACAGCTTGTTTGCCTTGAAGGGATTAATTAGCTGGCAATAAATTTATCATCCATCAAATATTTTTTTGTAAGATATATCCTTTAATTTGTTACCTTCAGAAAAGAGCACCTTTCTTGCATTGAATTCCTATTTTTTAATGAATGAATCCTTTCACCTCACATAATTGAGTTTGGTGATGTTTGGTGTCACCAGTATATAAGTTTACCTATGTCAGCGGTTCTCAACCTGTGGGTTGCGACCCTTTTGGGGTTTGCACGACCCTCTCGCAGGGGTCGCCTAAGACCATCTGAAGACACATATGCTCTACAGTTATGAAGTGGCAACGAAAATAGTTCTGTGGCTGAGGGTCGCCACAACATGATGAGCTCTATTAAAGGGTTGCGTCATTAAGAAGGTTGAGAACCACTGACCTATGGTCATGCTTTGATGCAGGCTTTGAGAAGATCATATTTCTAAGCAAGTGATTCCAACATCTGTTGACCAATGGTCTTTCACTTCAGTAAGTATTTATGTCAACAAAGAAAATGCATATCATTTATAACTATAATTGCATGTGAAAAGTAAGTATGCTAGTGACCTTGACCTTGTTGAAGCTTAAATACTTTCTATTTGGACTTGAACATGAGCTGTTAAGCCATTAAACAAATTGATGGCAGCCATCTTGTTTCTTCTTACATTACCTGTTTGGCTTGTTTTTTACTGGACATAAGATCTCAGGAGAAAATGTCTCAACTACAGGCTTTAAAATATACAAATTTAATTAATTGGCATATGATGTATGTGACCATATAAACGGCCCTCTTTTAATATTATTTTTAGGTTAAAGTTAAATGACATCCCCTTGGTAATACCTTTTGGGAGGATGTGACGTATTTTAATTTTTAGATGTGATGAATAGTGCTAGCACTAATGAAAAAACCAAATGTTTGAATCAGTTAAAAGTAGGCTAGACTGCTGAGGTGTGGCATCCAGTGCAAAGTTCTTGAATCAAGGAATGATAGTGGAGGGTGGCAAAATTATAATTGTTTAAAATATTGCGCAAATATATGTTTTGAAAATTAAATATTGAGCTGCTTTCTAAAATGGCCAGTCACTGATTGGTGTCCACCAAGTTTAAAATTTATGCTTGAGAACTGACCAGAATCTATTTTCTTGATTGTTTAAAAAAACAACAACTTGCAACTAATCTAAAAAAAACAAATCTTTCAAACCATGTGTTTTTTTGTGTGTGATAACATTAATGAAAATAACCTTGTGTTTTTGTTGTTGATTTTAAAAAAATTAAAAATTCTGGTAATGTTTGTAATTGTATTGTTTGGTTACTCTCTACCATCCGTGCCATAATTTAGATACGGTACACCATTTGGTGGTTTAGAAAAGAAACAAAAAAAATCAGGACCTGTTTTTTTTTGGGGGGGGGGGTGTTACGGAAGTGTTGTAGGAACTATTTTCTGTAGATAAGTTTAATCTAGGAAACTGTTAACCATTTGGGTAAACTTCCCGGCAACTCTTACCCCCCCCCTCCCCCCCCCCCC
>CAXITT010000016.1:2598537-2619970 GCA_964033795.1 Lymnaea stagnalis
CCCCCCCCCCCCCCCCCACATGCCCACCTCCAATCACTTAGCGTCAACGCTGGGAGGCCGTGACTTCGAGGTCAATCATTGTTACGTCACGGTGTCCGGTGACACAAAGGCGAGTCTCTGACCGTGACGCGAGAGTGTAGGTAAAGGAGACCTTGAGGGATAAGACTGTGGGAAGGGAGACAAACCGCTCGCGATAGCGGTCGGAAGTCACAGGTGCGACAGTGGGTTACCTGAGAGGTGTGAGCTTGCGGTGAACACCCAGTTTGTCCACTCCGTAAATAATTTCATCTTATTATTTAAAAAAAAAAAAAAATAATGCAAAAAATCAAACAGTCTCGGCATATTAGAATACTAATTACTTCAAGTAAAACTAAATCAGATTTTACATACCAGCATTCATATTTTAATATGTAAAATAAAAAAAAATTCACGTCACTCAAGGGAACGGTAAGCAAAAAGTTAACCAAAGAATCAACATTAGTTAAAATAATACATATTTTGGTAAATAGTTTGAATGGCACGAGATAAATATTATATTTGTTTAACTTAATCAACACATAACTATTGTTTTTCCAGGAAGTCCAGCCATCTGGATTTTTGTACGCTTAAATTATAACGTACATGCGTTGTATCCATAAGAAATAGGGTACAAGTTTTTTTTTTTAAATTATTTTTTTAAAAGGAAGTGGAGTGAAAGGACAAAGTATCTGCCTTTTGTAATCTACGATATTAAGACGTCCCTTTTTTTTAAAAAAAAAGCCAACTATTAAACTAAGGTTGATATTTTTATGTTACCGTTGAAAAATCACTCGGTTTAAGAAAACAATAAATTTTTAATGTAAGGATACCTGACGTCATCTCAATTTTCCATTGAATGATGCACCTATTTTTTTTCCCTCCCATGCAAGTCCTCGCTATTTTAAAATGGGCAACGATCCGTGAGTTAACACCGCACTCACTACGCAACGCATCAATAATTGAGTTTACTCTTAATGACCCGACTATCGCTGGTTACACACACTGCCCCGTGGTCATAATCATAAACCCCACAAACAAGGAGTTGACCGGCGTTACCCACCCGACAACGACACACACACCAAGCTGTCCAGGTCGGACCTAGCGGCTGGCAAATCTCGTGGTCATTGACACGCAACCCTCGACACTTTACACACCGTGTTTCTTAAATAAGAAGAAGGGGAGGGGACAAAAAAAAAATTGCACGATTTTAATGTTAAAACAGGGTTGTCGCTCATCTAGGTTTATTATCGATGGCCACCTCCGACCAGATGTGACGTGCTATCTGTGAAGAGCCAAAGGTGTAATTAGGTCAAAGTGAACGATCAAAATTGGTAAAGCAAAAAAAAAAAAAAAAAAAAAAAAGAGAAGGAAAAATAAAAAAAAAGAAGAAATGTGAAAAAAAAAAAAAAAAAAAAAAAAAAAAAAAAAAAAAAAAAAAAATAAAAAAAAAAAAAAAATGAGTTGGAAAAATTAAAAGATAGAAGTAATGTGAAAGAAATAGGATTGATGGCGCATTTTTAATAGGAGGAAATGTGCACTTGTTCAAAATAAATAGAGACACCCGCTGGGATAGACACCAACTGGATAACAGTCCAACCACAGCAGCTGTACATCTTTCTAGCACCTGTATCAGTTAATACTGACGATATATTCATCTGCGTGGATTCCAACAGTTGGTTCTGGTAAGGTTTTCAATTATATATACAAACCAATAAAGATGACATTTTATGTATACATTTGCATGTCCCTTTGCTGTATTATACTGTATATATATATATCGTATAAATATATATATATAAACTCATCACAATTCCGTATTTTAAAAAGTGTATTTGCAATGATATTTACGTTTCTTACATCATTACACGTTTTGAGAAGCATTTATCTGCCATATATTATACGACTTCCCTACCCATTTTCGCGTTCCTAAACTACAATTATTGTTGGCTATAAACATGACCTTAAATTACCAAATAATCTAAATGATCACTATTTAAATCATTATTGTCAGTAAAGGAGTTCATTTACTGGTGATTTTTACGCTATAGAAATACTTCAGATGTCATGTGTTTTAAATTGTTTATTGTTGAGCATGCAATACCACTTTTTTGTGTCCCTAAGCGAAAATAAATTTATTTAAATTTGCGAAAACTTAATCTTAAATTTACAACAAAAACTCTATATACCTTCTTAAATATATTTTATACTAACATAATTTGATATACTGATAGGCTCATTAAAATTTAACCAAACGTTTGCCATTGTATTCGACTATATTATCAGAAATTCGTAAAACAAAAATAATTCTTTTATGTAAAGGAGAATCTCTTAACCGTTTTTTCACGCCGGCAACAGCCTTGAGTGTCTTTTTAGCAGAAGTGTTATTAATCAAGTAACAATATAAACCCACTTTACTGTTCGCAAATTAAATAAAAAATGTATGTTCATTTTTTTAAAAGAAAATCTTAACCCATCTCTATTTTGAAAACTAACGACATCATCGGAAAAAATGTACACACCTTATTTCCAACCCCCGATATGTATGTACCTAAGACGATTAATTATTTATCTAATTCATTCTGAGGCGTTTAAATTTAATAAAAGTGTATTTTTGGAATGAATAAGAAGTAAAAAATTCTTAAATTAAAAAAAAAAAAAACAAAGCTAAACTTGTGTATGTTTTATTAACAATTTAAAAATCAATCAATTATATTTATTAATTTTACTTTTAAGAAGGGGAAAAAACTTTAGTGGTTGTTCGCAAATTACGTCACGCTCGTGGAAAAAAAAGGGGGGGGGAAGGGTGGAAGGGTCAAGAATTTGTGACACTTTGTGAAAAAATTTTATTCAAATAATTTTAAAAACATTTATTTAAGGGTCGAGATTTCCTCAGGTATTTTAGGTAACGTGAACCTCAGTCGCGCACACCTTTGGCGCAAAAACTGTTGTGACAATTTTACATTCGGTGCGGGGACGACACTTCGTTGTTTCGCATCACAGATTTCTAATGAATCAGCAATACTACATCTTAATTCATTATGGGAAAATGTTAATTAAATAAAATAAAGTCTTAGTTTAGTTATGAAAGTTTTAAGTATGTTTATATTTTTTAGGTGTGACGGGACACTAAAAAAAAAGGGGGGGGGGGGAGGTTAAAGAATTTGTGACACTTTGTGACAGGAGCGAGGGAGGGTCTAAAAAGGTCATTTTTGCCGTGACGTAATTTGCGAACGAATCTTTTAATTATCAGTTCTGTCACGCGCGGTCATTAAATCAAAGAAACTTAAAGCTTTGGCTAAAATAGGAAATCTTGGCTATGATGTCATTTTCGTATTTATTTAGATCAAATTAATTTTATTTTTATTTCGCAATATTAACAACGTACTAAAAATAACAGATGTTTGGGTTTTCCCAATAAATGTGATTACAATGCAATTCTTTGATCATGTAATTTTTTTTTCATAACTTTTAAATTCGGATAAGATGCTTAAAATAGTTCCTTAGTTGTTACTTTAAATGTATTTGTAATTTGTAATAATAATAATACTTAAACTTTTACTAAAATAAAAGGGGATATATAATATTTTTGCGCATTTAAATTTATTCGATTTCCATAAAATAATAGAAGAATAACTATAATTGTTTTTAAGAATTGGAACTTATTTAAATCTTTTCGTTTCTTTGGCGTTACGGTCAGCCTAGCTCATTCTTACATACAAATTATATATATATATGTATATATGTGATATAAACTTATTTTTTTCACCTTATAAAATATACTTGGGGCACACACAAACTACATTAAATTTAAAAGACAAAAACCGCGAGTTAATGCTTTGGTGGAAATCCGTATATTGGACGTTCCTTAAATAAAAGTTTGTTGATTAGATACTAACTTAGTGATAGCAGGCAGGAGGACTTGCAGGGGAGATCTGCGCTAATAATAAATGTTCATAGAGAAATATTTACCAAATATTGGTATCACAAGCATCTACGCGATGCCATCACGTGTGGATTTACCACGCGATCGATGTTAATCTATAGTTAATATATTAACGTGTTTGGGAGAGAGAAAAGAGAATCAGAAAGAGAGAGAGAGAAGGGAATCAGAAAGAGAGAGAAAGGAATCAGAAAGAGAGGAGGGGAACGAGAGAATGGATAGCGAGAGGGAGGGATTAAGAAAACACAAGTGAGAAGTAAAAAAAAAAAAAAAAAGAAAAAACCAACCAAAAAAAAAAAAAAAAAAAAAAGAAACAACCAAACCAACAAAAAAAAATGGTATCAAATCCAACAAGAACACCCGCAAAATTTTTTTTACAAATCTTGTTAATAACTTCCCCCCCCCCCACTGTTACGTAAAGGAATCAGGAGAGGATTCACGTGAAGTTCACCAAAGTTTAAAACACGGAATCGCTCATCACAAATGTGTTCTCTCTTCACTATGAGTCTTAACTTTTATTTACACACAACCCCCATTTTTTTTGTCTTCTTCTTTGTATTGGACACACTATTTAGAAAACTATTAAACTTGAGTGCGTTGCTGTTCGTTAGAAAATGGACTTAACTCCGTTTAGTCACTTTGGACGTCAAGAAAATGGATGGTAGACGTCGCCTTTTTAAAAATGGTTCTTTTGACGCCGAATATTTGAAAATAATCTCAATTATGATAAAAAATTTTCCATGTTTCATAAAAGTCATAATCTCATTGTATTAATTACCGGTAATGAAAAGCTTCAAAAGAAGTCAAACAAAATTTGGGCCGTAAATCAGATTAAATTCTATTTATTTTTCCCATTCGAGCCTTCAACACGCCTTTTAAGTTATTTTATGTTCTCCTCTTAAGAATAGAAAGTTGTACGTTGTTATTATTATAGAACTGAGATTTGAGTTAAATTTTAAAGTCGATTCCAGGTGTAACCATTTCCACATTAACATCTAACTTTAAGCTGGATTTATTTAATATAATTTCAAAATAATGACCTTAATTATGAACGTCATTTCATCGAGTAGGAGCAACCAGAGGTGTAACATTTGCAGAGGTTAGCAGCTTTTTGGCCAACTTTTACTGTCGTAAAAAATATCAGAAAAGCAATATCTGTACGGCGTATGCCCCTTCCCCCGCGCCATCCCCCCCCCTTTTCACGGCCTGGGGTGTTGTGTTACGTCACGTTGACCCATACTAGGGAGACTTTTTTCAATTGCACATTTTGTCAACCTTCACTGCAATGACACTCAGACATGAAATTGCATGTACTGCAGCAATTCTAATACATAAAGAGAGTGATGGGCAGATACAGTGCCGCGGCAAGAAAAAGCTGCGCCCAGGGCAAGAACCTGAATATTAGACGCCCTCTTCCCAAAGGAGGTCTTTATTTAATAAAAATGATTTACAGGGTGGGGGGGGGAGTGACGATTTTGACGCCGTGTGAAGATTGGACCCCGTGTGGGTGCCAACTTTACCCCGACCACGACACCCCCCTCTCGCACGGCCCTGGGCAGAACCGTTGGTATCATCCTTATCCAATCAATCCTTATTTGTACCTCCCACGTCACAGCTACAACTAAATGAACTGAAATGAACAACACTCGTCGACTCAAGACTAGACATGACTCAAAATGTATCTCAGAAAATGACAAGCCCTGTTAAACTCTTATGCATTGTGAAGGATTTTTTTTAAAAAATGGGTTTAGTGTGCTCATCTTTATTTTGAAATCCCTTCTAGATAAATGTTATTTAAAATAGGGAATTGATTGAGATGAGAAATTGGTTTTTGTAGACGCCTTACAGGAACCCCACTTGATATTTGAATAGTTCCAAAGGTTGGAACCTGTAACATATGTCTGGGGTTCAGCAGAGCGGTGATAAACTGCGCCCATTTGAACTTCCCACCACACAATCTAATTTTGAGGCATGGCAATAATTATGAAAAAAAACACGTCCTATTAGATTAACTATTTGTTTCTTTTATAGGAGAATTCCATGGACAATATTGGCAGCCATCCAAGACAGCTGTTTGATGACAAGTCCTACTTTGGCTGGTCAGATGAGATTTTGCCCCATCTGACCAGTCCAGATGTAGCTACGGAATACTTACCCGAGCCTCCAACATTCATTCAGAATAGGCTGCCTTCTGGGAAGAAAAATATTTGGTGAACTTGCCCGTTTGTTGCTTTTTTAGTCTCTTTCTCTCTACTCTCTACTCTCTACTCTCTACTCACACACTCTCTCTCTCTCTCTCTCTCTCTCTCTCTCTCTCTCTCTCTCTCCCTCTTTAACTCTCACAAGGCACAACGTTTCCTTTCGCCATCCCCCATCTTTCTCTCTCTCGCTCTCTCTTTAATCAGAATAGGCTGCCTTCTGGGAAGAAAAATATTTGGTGTGCTTGCCCGTTTGTTGCTTTTTTAGTCTCTCTCTCTCTACTCTCTCCTCTCTCCTCTCTACTCACACTCTCTCTCTCTCTCTCTCTCTCTCTCTCTCTCTCTCTCTCTCTCCCTCTTTAACTCTCACAAGGCACAACGTTTCCTTTCGCCATCCCCCATCTTTCTCTCTCTCGCTCTCTCTTTAACTATCAAAGGCTACAACGTTTCCTTTCATCCCAACTTTCTCTTTCTCTCTTCTCTCATTCTCTCTATCTAGATATCTCTCTCTTTTAATTCTCACAGAGCACACATTTTCCTTTCGTCTTCCATCTTCCTCTCTATCTTTTTTTCTCGTTCTCTTTAAATCTCACATGGAAAAAACCTTTCCTTTCATCCCCATCTCTCTCGCTTGCTCTTTCGCTCTCACACCCTTTCTCGCTCTTTCTAACGCGCGCTCTCTCTCTCTCTAACCGAAATACTAGTTAGAAGGTATTAAAACTGATAGATATAAGCAAGGAAGTCAATGTACACAACTGGACACAGGTCTAGTAAAAAAAAAAAATACCGTACATGAGTTAACGCCATTCATCTGTACACAGTGGCTGTGTCAAGAAGAAACACAAGGACGTCACAGTTTACTTGTTAGAGGCGGATCTGTGGAAAAGGTTCAATCGACTGGGCACCGAGATGATCATAACGAAAAAAGGAAGGCAAGTGTAGGGGGGGGTCTGGGGGAGTGGTGGCTGGTGGAGTGGTGAGTCGTGGAATAATGGAGTGGTGGCTTGTTGAATTGTGGCTGGTGGAGTGGTGGCTGGTGGAGTGGTGGCTGGTGGAGTGGTGGCTGGTGGAATAATGGAGTGGTGGCTTGTTGAATTGTGGCTGGTGGAGTGGTGGCTGGTGGAGTGGTGGCTGGTGGAATAATGTAGTGGTGGCTTGTTGAATTGTGGCTGGTGGAGTGGTGGTCGGTAGAGTGGTGGCTGGTGGAGTGGTGGCCGGTGGAGGGGTGGCCGGTGGTGCAGTGACTGTTGGAGTGGTGGTTGGTGGAGTGGGGGAGTGGTGGAGTGGTGGCTGATGAAATGGGTGCTGATAGAGGGATTGTTGATGGAGCAATGGCTGAAAGATGAATGAGATTTAGATGTGAAGCAGTCACATTTCAGTAATGCTGTTTGTTAGAAGTTTTCATATCATATTTTATAAGAAANGTGGGTGGTGGAGTGGTGGCTGGTGGAGTGGTGGCTGGTGGAGTGGTGGCTGGTGGGATAATGGAGTGGTGGCTTGTTGAATTGTGGCTGGTGGAGTGGTGGCTGGTGGAGTGGTGGCTGGTGGAATAATGTAGTGGTGGCTTGTTGAATTGTGGCTGGTGGAGTGGTGGTCGGTAGAGTGGTGGCTGGTGGAGTGGTGGCCGGTGGAGGGGTGGCCGGTGGTGCAGTGACTGTTGGAGTGGTGGTTGGTGGAGTGGGGGAGTGGTGGAGTGGTGGCTGATGAAATGGGTGCTGATAGAGGGATTGTTGATGGAGCAATGGCTGAAAGATGAATGAGATTTAGATGTGAAGCAGTCACATTTCAGTAATGCTGTTTGTTAGAAGTTTTCATATCATATTTTATAAGAAACAAATGCTATTAATAGATTCAATAATTCGACACTTGCACGTGTTTAAAAGTATTGTTTTATTCCACAGACGAGTGTTTCCTATACCCTCATATGCTTTATGTGACCTTGACCCCGAGAAGCTGTATAACGTGACCCTGGAGATCATTTCAGTGGATAATGCGGTAATTGGGGGATTCGTATTTTTTAAAGATTATTATTATGTAAATCTTAATATATATTTATCATTAAACGGTATATTACTCTTGTGTTCCTGTAAACTAGGGGGAGACAAGCAACAATAGAAAAATGAATGGTTACTCTGCTCTTTGAAATAGATTTGCTTTTTAAGCTTACCGAATCGGGAGAAAAGTTTCATATTGTCATAGATTTACAATCTCAAGTAATTGTTTACTTGTCTTTGTTTATTATATAAATATTTATCATAAACCAAGACGTAATTGTAAATATATCGCTGACTCTGTTGTGAAAAGGGGGAAACATGTTCAGAAAATGGCACCATCATCATCAGTGGCTCTACAGCCCATGTAAGGCCCTGGCCTGCTCCATCACAATAGATTCCATACGGATCGATCCATAGCCTTCCGTTCAGAAAATGGCTTTATGTACAAGATGTCACTCTGATTTCACCATCATGTTTTCAAAACGGCAATTTTTAAATACATATTTTATGAAATACATTTTTTTTTTTATTTCGCTCAGATTCACAAATTCATCAACGGGGAATGGATGTCATCGAAGGAGGGCGTGCACTATTATCCGACACCCACGCCGGGGAGGAGCACGTACTTGCACCCTTTCTCCCCCAACACTGGTGCGCACTGGACGAGGGAAGCTGTCGTGTTTTCGGGGCTGAAGATCTCCAACAATCTTGACGCCCTTGGCACGGTATGAGACCCCTTTGTCGTCTGCTCTGTATCGGTTTATGTAAATGGAATGAAGATAAACTATCAAATACAAAGTTTTTTAACAACGGAAAAGGACAGAACTTTAAATAAAATAGTTTATTGAACATGATATTTTCTGAAAATATGAACAATCGTAAAGATACCTTTTGCCTCATTAAAAAAAAAATAAAAGAAATAATGGTTCTAAAATTTCTACCAGATTGTACTCCAGTCCATGAGGAAGTACCAGATGAACCTGGTCATAGCAGAACTCGGGGGTCACATGGAAGTCCGCATCCCCCAGCCTGAGACCCAGTTTGTGGCCGTCACCCAGTACCAGAACGACCAGGTCACACAGATGAAGATCGAGCACAACCCTTTCGCCAACGGTTTCCGATTCGCCTCCAATAAAAAGTGAGAAAACGCAAGCAGCGCATTAGTCACGTGTTAGTCACGTGTTGTTATCAAATAAACAACAACAACCACCGAAGGCCAAGATTTGAACTAGTTTTAAAAGTGAAGTCGATGCATTCAGTTTAAGCCCATTTGATGAATTCCTGAATGGTGAGCATGTGAATGTGTCCCATGAAAGGGCACGCTGAAGAAAAGCGGCACCCGTGGTGAGGCTGAAATTGCTGCCCCTATATATATATATATATATATATATATATATATATATATATATATATATATGTGTTATCACATAGATGTTCATATATAAAGACGTTTGTCTCCCCCCCAGAGCATGTGAATGTGTCCCATGAAAGGGCACGCTGAAGAAAAGCGGCACCCGTGGTGAGGCTGAAATTGCTGCCCCTATATATATATATATATATATATATATATATATATATATATATATATGTGTTATCACCTAGAAGTTCATATATAAAGACGATTGTCTCCCCCCCCCCAACCCATGTTAGCAACCAGGGTGAGTTCACCCTCACCCCCAATATTTCGCACGGCCCTGGTCCCATGATCATGTCTATGTCCGAGTGTGAAATAGAGAAGATTGAGGTGAAATTTTTTCAAAGCGTCCTGACGTAGATGAACTCCCCAAACCCTCTTTAAAAAAAAATCTCCTCACCTTATCTTAAACTGATACTTGTAAATACTGTCTCCATTTTGATGCGTCAGTTAAAATGTAACTGTAGGGCCACTAAAATGTATGTTCACCTATTTCCGCAGAGACAAGTCCAAGCGACAGTCTTCACATTCTCAAGACACAGGTACAAATTTAAATAATCGTTTTCAATTATGGCTTTGTGCATTAAATGTCACTGTCATTAAAAAAAAACATCAACTTTTTCTATAAATTATAGATTATATTTCAAATTTTATATAAGTTTAGATAACACATGATTGTTGTTTTTCTGGCTTAAAAATCCTGGTTGCCATGTAGGATTGATAGAAATCGCTCAAAGATATCAGTCACAGAAATAACCCAATGATTTCACTGAAAGTTATCAGTCTTAGAAGTAACCCAATAATATTAATCATTGATATTAGTCATAGATATCAGTCATAGAAATACCCAATTAGATCGCTCAAAGATATCAGTAAACAGTTATGCAAATAACCCAATGATCTTACTCAACGATATCAGTCATAGAAATATCCAATGATCTCACTGAAAGATGGGAGGCATAGAAATAACCCAATGACATCGCTCGTAAATAAAAACAAACTTATAATTGTTTCTTTATTGAATTTTCAGAGACAGAAAGTGACAGTGGGCCCAGAGTGGTCAACCCGTCTCCCCAGCGTTCTCCCAGCGTCCAGTCTCCCAATAAACCAAAACCTGATGCCAACTTTAGAAACACCCCACGCATGGGCGGCCCCCAAGACAAACACCCGGCCATAAACGCTCAACGCGACTTAAATTACCCGGATTACCTCAAACCTGAAACTTACGACACCTATGGGACATCCCATTACCCCCATGGGTACACCGTCCCCGACAGGAGCCACAAGAAATGGCTGCATCACCTTATCACAAACACGGCCCCCCAGACAGGTCCGCTCTACATCCCCTACAACGACAGGGTGGACCTGACCAACTCACTGAACATGGCCAGCTACATGTGTCAGCGAATGGGAGGAAACCCCTTGGCTCAGGTCAGGCACCTGGGGCAGATGAACACGGGGAAGGAACTCTCGCCACTGTCTCTGGTCAAGAAAAGGAAGTTGAAGGAAGACGCCACCGGTTGTTTCCCTGTCAACGACGCCAGATATCCCAGTTATGAGGGGAAAGATGATGTTGATGTGGTTAGGATCAGGGATGACGTCTGCTTGGCGGCTAGAGAGCCGGACTTTGAACCCGTTATAAAGGGTCTTGTAGACCCAGGAATGAAGCAGGAGAAAATATCAGATAACCCCAATGTTGACCTGCCTGGACATTCAGCAGGGGCTTCAGAATCCGAACAGCCTAATGATCTGACCCCCAGGATCAAACTGGTAAATATAAATCATTGTTTTAAAAAGTGCGGATAATTACAGCTTTTGGGGATAACAATGCATTCAAAAGATGCTAGAATTTTTTATTTTTGATTTAATTTTTTTATTTTTTAAAATAAAATAAATATTAAAAGGGAGGTATCTAATGGTTTCTTATTTTCTCTCCGCTCTTTAGGATGAGTTAACGGACCTGCATAAAAAAAACTGTGCCACTGAACAGAACACCACACCTTGTGTGAAACCAGAAGTCATCCTTAAAAATAGTGAGCTCTGGGCCACCACGCACGAGGTGGTGGTCAGTTCCGAGGGCAGGTAACGATCATTTTTAATATGAATAAGTTAACCCCAAAAAACAAAAACAAAATGACCACAGCCAGTAAGAACAATACTTATTCAAAGCATTAAAAGTCAGCTAAAAAGAAAACGATTAAAATAGGTTAATAAAATGCACGGCAATACCAGGGCATGTATGTAATAGTTTACTGCATCATTAAAGTTGTTCTTTGTCTCAAACGTTTTTTTCCACCCCCCAGACCAATGTTTCCATTTATAAACTTGTCCATCTCCAACCTGGATCATAAGCGGTCTTACTACATCAGCCTGGAGCTGACCCCGGCCTCGTCGTGGCTCTACGATTACACTGACCACGAGTGGACGCCAAGTCTGGAGACCACCAATGAGCACAGGGTCACGCCGTACCAGCACCCGGACAACCCCAGGAGTGGACGGGAGTGGGAGTCGGGCGTGGTGTTCGACAGACTCCGCCTGAGCACGTCCAGGCAAGGCAAAAACATGGTCAGTGTCCTAGATCGGATAACTATTTGAACATAATTTCATATGTTAAAATGTGGCCGTGATTGCCAAAGGTCTTGTTACTCCATACTTGAATGACTTGAATGTTTCCTGATATAAACTTGTCCATTTCCACCCTGGAACAAAGGCGGTCTTACCATATATATTTTTGACGCCCTTCAATTTAAATAAAATACTAAAAACGCAATAATGTATAATTATATGTTAATAAACCTTAAGCATTAAAACAAAAATATATCGTTTTCAAGAGTGTTAACTCTGGTCTAGTACATAGAAGGAATGTCTGGGGTTTTAATTCTAGGGCGTTGAAGAAATGTCGTGTTTTTTAAGATGTCAGAAGATGAAAGAAATGTTTTTGTTGTAGTTTCAAAATATCTAAATATATATATATATATATATATATATATATATATATATATTTAAAAACATTAAAAATACTTAAATTATTTAAATGATTCATTTGACACATAAAAATATTTTCTAACATAGAAGGAATGTCTGGGGTTTTAATTCTAGGGCGTTGAAGAAATGTCGTGTTTTTTAAGATGTCAGAAGATAAAAGAAATGTTTTTGTTGTAGTTTCAAAATATATAAATATATATATATATATATATATATATATATATATATATATTTAAAAACATTAAAAATACTTAAATTATTTAAATGATTCATTTGACACATGAAAATATTTTCTACCACTTTGACAAGAATCTCATTGTTTGCTGTTTATACCAAAACAAATTCACAAAGAAATATGTCGTTTAAATTAAATGACACATAATACAAATCATAAGTTCACATTTCAAAGTTATTACCATTTTTGCCATTTTTTTCACGAAAGTTAATGATAAGGATTATTTTAAAACATACAGATATAAGATAATATGGAAGATAGATGAATATTGTGCGGGTCATGTCTTTTATAGGTCAAAGTCCAACTCAGACGCCAGTATTTCCCGGAAGTGACGATACGAACGGGGGTTCAAACCTGGAGGTATCCCTTGAAGGACGCCATGTTTATTACTGTCAGCATAGACAGGTGAGTGCCCAACATTAAACATTACATGGTAGCATGCCCGTGTGTTCGTGACATGGGATTTAGAATAGTCTTCCCTTTCCGAAAGCATGTTAACATATAAAAAATAATAAAAGACACACGAAAGATCTTTGGTTGTTAAGGAATATCTGCACACTCACGGTGACCCGGATGTAACCCAATGTTCAGGTCTCCCTTGCTTGATCCATTGAGCTGTCCTCATGTCTTGTTTTGTCTCCTGTTTATTTTCAGATCACAGTTCCTACAGCCGAGAACGTCCGAGCTGACCAGCAGTAAGGCTGTGGATAGCCCAAGGTAAAACAAGATGAGTCATCTTAATCGTGGCCCCGGGGGGGGGGGGGGTTAGAGAGGTATACCATGCACTCAGCTGTATTGTCATAATAAAAACCCAAGGGTTTTAATTTTGCAAAACATTCACAAATTTAGCATCATTGAAGATGGGGGAAAAAAAAGAAAATAAGAATAAAAAACATACGATTTAAAAAAAAAAATCATTAAAAATAATAGAAAATGCCATCTTCTCAAAGTCGTACGTCATGAAAAAAACCAACATGATGGTAAATGCAATAAATGTAATGGTAAAATTAATCACGTAGATATTAAAATATTACCCACAATTTATCGATCGAGAAATAGTCTGATGTATTACATTTATAATCCAAAGCGATGACAAGAACATGAAGAAAAACCTTAGCATTTATCAGTGGTTTAGATTTGCAGTGAGCTTAAATAACGTTGAAATAACGTTTTATTTTTGTGTGTGTGGGTTTGCGGACTTCGCTAAAAATATATATATATTCTTGATCTTATTTTATTTGATTTCAGGTCAGATAGTGAAAACCTGAACCGGTCCTCTCAAAGGAAACAGACAAGTGAGTAATGCACAGCAATGTCTTTCGGTGTTAAGTCATATTCAAGGCAATTTTAGGTGTAGGCAAAAACACAGTTGGTCGGTGAATAGGAATCCTATCTGAACCATCGGACAAGTGTGATTGTGAATAAAAACTATTCCAATAATTCTTATTATTTTTTAAATAAAATTTAAATGCGTACTGTTATTAAAAGAAAGAAAAAATGTATTTGAATAAAGTTAAGATATTCATCGAAGCCTGGAACTGAGCGTCATTCTTGCCATGTTTTTAAACAGATCCCAAAAAGATGTGTACAGACGTCTCTAGAGCAGGGTTAATTCAACCTGCTCCATCAGCGCCCGGTACAGACTGGGTGACGCCGTGTTCGGAGCAAGGGAGGCAACACGTCATGGCAAGAACGTTAACGGAAGGTATGCAGTTAACGGCCCACGACGAAGGTCTCCTAGACATGGAGGTCGATGCTTCCCGACAATTTCCACGCAAAGAAACATGGAAGCAAAGTACCAGTGGAGACGACAGAGGAAGTGACGCCACGAATGTTAGAACAGACGCGTTCACTGCTACCCACGGGGCAGCTCTCAGCCAAGAAAGCCCTAGCAGTATTCCGTCTGCCCAACAAAACAATATTTCTTTAGGTGGTAGTGTGGGTGAGCAGCACCAAGAAGATACCATCCATGCAGTCATAAATCCGGAGCATTTACGCTCACCAGTTAAAGAACATTTATTCAATTCAACAGACGCAGACATGTGTAGATAATTTGAACCCTGGCATAAACACCAAAGATAAGAGACGATAGAAAATGTGCAGCATAAACTATTGACATGAACCGACTACGACCATTGAACGCAATGTGCCAAATATCTATAACTATTAACCAGTTTATAATGGTCACCAAATAAACTCTCTTGAAATCTTTGGCTATCTATGACTTTATTAGGGTTGCTATTAGTAACCCAAGAATGGAATGCTTTAAATCAGGCCTGCACGGCTCAAAAGGTAAGGCGGGCCGTAACACTTTATGAAAAAATTATTCGGGCCGAAAGAAAAAGAGTACATGGGGGAAAGCTGTTAAGAAAATTATAATAAGAAGAATAACATTTCGTTACTTCGCGGCCAGCAAAGTGGGGGCTGGCCTGTTTTAGAGTTTAGACCAGAGTCAATGAAACATACTTTAGCCATTACCCCAAAATGTATTTTTTTTTGTACCCTGAAGTTATCCCCGATTTAAAAGGAAGAATAAATCTTTTACTATTAAAATTCAAAATGGGTTTATTGAGCCTATTATAGGTACACTACACTTATAAAATTAAACAATACAAACTCAGTTCAAAAAGATAAATTATCAAAATACGGATGATGGAACAAAATGATTTCTTTGAAAAAAAATGTTCCTTCAAATTTTGTAGAAATGATTTGTCATTTTGATGCAATGACGTCATCAAAGTTGAGGCTTTTTTTTTTTAAATCGGAGAAATCTGGAAGCTGTCTTTGGGCTTCAATAATTGATTTCTTTAATGCTTTGTTTTTATGTTCACTTGCGTGAAAAATATTAGTTCGCAAAGGTAGATAGTTGCAAAAGGCAGCAACTTTTTTTTTTACTGCCCCCCTCCTCCACATTGGCAATTTTTAAAACTTATCTTGACTTTCGAGTATAAGCAACGGCCTCACGAGGAGTGTGGAGTGCGGACCCCACCCGGACCATCCTCACCGGGCTTAGACATCCTTAAATGGGTTAGTGACCCTCACATTCATGGAATGACAACAAATGAAAATGAGTAAATAGGACAGAGCTGGATCACGTGTGACACAACTAAGTTTAATACAAGAGCAGCGTGCCACCCGTCACCAGAGTGGGTTGCCAAAACAGCAAGGTGAACAAATTGTAGTGACGCCACTGACCATTTTTTTTTACATTTTCGTCTTTCGCACGTGAAGATGACGAAGGGAATCGTCAACTTGAGAACCGGTAGCAGCCTTGACTTGAGCTGTAATTTGTTTAAAGTGAGGGAGGGTTGCTCAATTCGTCAGCCTCACTCTCTCTCTCGTCTTTGCCTGTTTCATCCAATGGCAAGACCTAGTCAAGACGGCTGGAAATAGACCATGGCGATGCAGTAGATGACAAGCAGTGTGTCCTGTGTGTTTCACCGTGTTCTTTATGCGTTTTACGTCACAGGAGTTGTCGGAACATTCATCGTGTCGATGTCATAGCAACCACGGGATTCCATCTCCGGGTTGTGTTTCATAGCTTGCCATCTCTTAGATGAGTCGCCATCACGTTCACTGAGTTCGACCACCCGGTCACCCAGCTACTAAGATAATGTTGGCGAGTAGGCAAAAATGACCATTACGGGACGAGGCGAGACGTGAGCTCTGGCTGCCGAGTAAACATAAGTTATTCGGTGCGTTTGGCTGTTGCAGAGGCCAGATGCAGTACTGCCAGAAGAAAAACAAAATCTTTTTTTTTTTAACACGCTTTGATTTTAATTTTAATTTATTTCCATTGAACCCTTATTATATCACCCGAAGATTTCAATTTTACCTCATTTTGGATAATTTTACTCCCATTCGCTGACCACTGGTTTAAACAAAAAACTGCAGACAGAACGTTTGTAAAAAAATAAATGCCGATGTTTACGGTATACAGAGGTGTAGTAAATACGCGATTGACTACACAATATTTAAAAAATAGTTTGCCTATGTTTTTATTCAGAGTCTGAAACAGTTTTAATTTCTCTGTAATTAAACTTGCGTCGTTATCTCATGAGAATTTGAGATAAGATTAAGCGGACTACAGTTACAAAGTTACGATGGCTGAGCCATAACGATTTAAGAGGCGAGACTAGGCTTAGGCAAAAAATCTTGTGCCCTCAAAGGTTTCCTAACTGGGACTTACCGGTATTTAGTTTATCGAGGGCTGGGACGGAGGTAGAGAAGACCGTGATCATTATTATGGCGAACTTTGGCGCTTTCCACACGAACGTCTGAATTGCCCCACATCTCCTAACTGCCTGAAAGCAAAATAGAATTCAAGTACGTGCCAAAGGCATGCCTGCTTTTAGAAATTCTTGAAATGTTCTGATCGAGATTTTTTGGCATCATCGATTTCTGTCCTCTCTTCCCTCATGCCGATCATTGTGACAGTACTGGGTTGAATCTGAGCTTGTGACAAATGATAACACTGAGGCGCGCCACAACCGGGGTGAATACATTCTATGTATGACACTGCAATGGGCGCCGTAACACCTTCCTGGACGCTTAAAAAGTTCCTTTCAAAGATAAAATATAGTATGATAAAGTATAAAGACACTGAATTCAGGTACATGTATGCTCTAAAATGCACCTCAGGATTTTTAAATAATCATAAAAAATTTTGGGGCAAGGATTCCCAGACACCACCACCCCCTCCCCCACCTCCTTTTTGCCATTAAAGAGCCATCGCCGTCTTCTTCACCATAAAAATGAAAGAACCCCTAAAAACAAAGTTTTCCGTATAAATCCTTGATGAAATGACGTAATATTCAGCAATGGGGGGCGGAGCTTAAAATTTGACAAAAAGTGCTAACAAAAAATCCACTTTAAAATAAGAATCCCAATTAGACCCCCCCCCCCCCCACACCCTCTCCGGCTTTTTAACCGCACATTTTTTTCACGCCCCTGAACTATATTAATTCTATTGACCCACTCGCTTTTACAATGCAGATATATTTCATCAAGCATATCAGAAAAAGAAAAGAAACTGTTACGCAGCAAACGCAGTTGTAATATATATATATTTTTAAAAAAGAATCTCATTTAGCGCAGTTATCGGGAATTTTCCTTCACGTTCCCATTGGTAAAAAAAAAAAGGACAAATTAATCTTTGTGGTTTGGGGCTGAAAATTTGAACGAATGAGTTGTCATTGGCAACGAGTCTTCGTGCTTAGTTTCAGTTTAATATGTTGATGAGATGTGGGTTATTTAGCGTCCGAAGATTTTTGCCAGGCAGCCACCCACGAACAAAAGTGAACTTAATAATAAGGGATTTAAGGACAGCACAGCGGGCAGTGATCGCCAATTTTAGTGGCGTAGTTAGTGTTATTGTCACCCCTGAGAAGGCCAAGATTGTTACTGCACTTCCTTTCACGATACAAACTATTCATTTGTCCCCTCTAATTAAAAAAAAACAAGAAAAAAAAGGAAAAAAAAACGTACGCCTGGTCGGACTACCCATACCCCACTTTGAACACCACTGGCAAGGACGTAGCCGCAGCCTTTTTGGCGTCAGGGGACAAGATTCATTTGTACGCCCCCTCAAACTCTAACTCTTAAACCCATTATTTTCATCCAAAAAATACCATCAAAGATCACTTTGCCACCCTTACTAGTCTGGCGCCTGGGGACATATGTCCCATATGCCCCTTTAGTGCACCTCTGGTCACTGGCACTGCTTACCCGAAAACCTAAAATGCCACCTCCCTCGTCACTTACACGAAATACATTGAAATTAACACTTTTTATGAGTGATAGAAAAATATATTTTTTAACATAATGTATACGATACAAATTATTTCTATTGTCGAGTCTGAATAATTCCCTCTAATCGGATATCGATGTGTAATTGATGTTTTAATCTGTTTAACTGTTTGTAACCGGGTAACTTAAAAGTGTCTCAGCCCGTTATGGCACTTTTAACAGCGTAGAGAATCGTAGAGCTACGGGGTGTCTCTGTGGATGTTGTGCTCAAAGTGACACTAAACAACACGAGAAATATTTACAGAATAATTGCAAGTTCAAAGGGAATTAACTTATCAAACCGCAAGATATGACCTTAAACAAGATTTCACTCCCTTGTTTCCGTTGTGGAATTTTTTTATTTTTTTTCAATTTCAATTTCCATTTTTTTTTAAAAACAATTTTTAAATACTTTTTTTTAAAGACGACGAAATTATTTTAACTTCAGCCATTTAAATACATTTTAATTAACCATTTTAAAACCTTTTTTTTTATTAAAGTCAAATTCAATCATCCCTTTTATCAAAATGTAATGTTTAGTGTGCTGTCATGATGTATAATGACTATACTTTAAATTTATTGTTGAGGTGTATATCTCATGAAGAATTCTACAAAGGCTTAGAATTTCTGAAAAGTTATTGAGCTCTTGAATCTGGACTCACGAGAAATCGAGTTCCCGGGCCTGGCCCCCTTCGTTCAGGCAACGTTGGTGTGGGGCCCGGCTCGGAGGCCAACGCGCAAACTGTTATACGGCCTCGTGACAGCCTGGCTCAGATGAGATGGGAGCATTGGGGTGGGTAAGTGTACAAAGTGTCAGCTCATTGGAGTATCAGGAAGTGGTTCTAAATTGAATTACAGGATTTGACCCTGACAGACAGACAAAATCGCAACCCAAAATAAAAGCGCATAAAAATAAAATTTTAAAAAAAAAAAAAAAAGCTCGCGTAACAGGACAGTGCAGCTTTAAAATTTTTATCTTGCACCAGAATCAAATAAGCATTGGGGTGGGAAAGTGAAGAAAGTGTCAGCTCATTGGAGTATCAGGAAGTGGTTATAAATTGAATTACAGGATTTGACCCTGACAGACAGACAAAATCGCAACCCAAAATAAAAGCGCATAAAAATAAAATTGTAAAAAAAAAAAAAAAAGCTCGCGTAACAGGACAGTGCAGCTTTAAAATTTTTATCTTGCACCAGAATCAAATAAATTAGCCCCTAAAATATTTTGAAAAAAATGCAAGTTATTGAGAACAAAATTTATTTTGTTTGATTACATCTAAATGTAAAAGTAACACGTATTTTTTATATCAAAAATAAATTATGCCCATATTTATATTTATAGAATACTAGCGAGTACCCGGCATGCGTTGCAATGCCACTCAAAGAAAGAAAGTGTTTGCATGTTAATTATGTTTCTTCAAGAGCTTTTAAATACTCAAAGTTTTTCTTGTTTTTCTATCTGGTATATACACGAATAAATCATAAGATTTTCCGACGCGAGAGCAGGCCACATACATCTGTCCATGGGCGAAGCATGGGTTTTCCAAATTTAGTCCGCAAACTTGTAGCGATTGTTCCTGAGCTTTGTAGATAGTCATTGTAGAAGCGTGTCGCATCGCAAACTGTAGGCGTTTGAATTCAAATGACATATCTGTTGGAATCATTGGGGTGAATGGCAAAAGTACATCACCTAGTTTAAATTCTCCATTAAAATAGTAACTTCAATGGAACCAATTTCGGAAGATTCATTTGAACAAATGTACCGTACCTAATTCTTCGATATCAAAGTGAGTTTCTCGTTGCAAATCACGAGCAAAAAGTTTGTTTGCAGATCGATTCCGAGAGGTCATTCCCAACTCACGAATCATCAATCGATATCAATAGTATTTCATGGCACTTACTTTCTTATTCGAATTTCTCAATTTGATGTCAAAATGATATCCATCTTCTCCTTTCCAAAATAAAATAGGACATTGCAATCCATCGTATGAGCGATGAGTTTCTGAGACTCGCTGAACATCACCACTTTTGCGATGAAGAATTATATCACGTGAGTTAAATTCTTCGCCAACTATAACGATCGCCACTTCATCAATTGTTGGTGCATTGTATTGTCTTTCGTGTTGGCCGACAGGTGTTTTGTCTGCTCTAACTATGACTTTGTAGTCATCAGTCGGCATCTTTTCAAGTGCAATTCTGAACATTTAAATTAATTCGTTGTGTTGCAAGAATAACGTTTGCATTGCAGCGACGATTTCTCGTTTAGTGCCCGTATTGATATGACAACGTTGATCGATTTGTTCATCAGTATTCCCCATGAAATCTTTTGAAGACATTCGTGATCTGTGTTCGACATTAGCATCAGAGATCCTACACAATGGTAAATTTTGCCTTGCAATTTACTTTAAATGTTGGCATGTAATTCTCGCGCACGATATTTGTTGCACCGAACGATGTCATTTGGAAACATGAATTGCACTTGCGAATGTTTGCCAATAAATGTTTCGATTGGCTTGTGTCACCTGATACCAACGTTGATAATGGTTCCGATGGTGAATGTAATTCTGGCAATTTCATTTTCCCATCCGCGCAGCAAATTCCCGGTGTTTCATTTTTAAATTTGAGGGCACTGCAATACACGCATAATTGATCTATTTTTCAAATAAACCACACTTGGATTAAGACTGTAATCATAAGTAGCATCGTAATGGAATGTACTAAGGTTTAATTCAGCGTGCAGTGTTCGTCTGGATCGAGCAGTGCGTACTTTATCGGAATCCAGTCTTGTTTCTCGCTGCTCGAATGATTCAGACAAACGGGTTTCAGCATTGCTTACTCGGCCGGTTTTGAGTCTTGGTTTCT
>CAXITT010000016.1:2629370-2704000 GCA_964033795.1 Lymnaea stagnalis
ATTCTATAGGACTTTCCACGAACCAGGCAAGTTGGATTTTTATTGTTTAAAACATTTTTGGCATTACTTTTCTAATGACTTATGTATTAACATTTTTTTACCTGGGTAGAATTTAGATTTTTGCTAGAGTAGTTTAAACAGACTGCGATTAGTCCTTAAACCTAATTATTGTTTATTGCATGATCACCCCTAAATTTTATTGCCATGGCTGGATATGTCGAGTATGGGAAATTGAGCCTAGAAGAAATTGAGCGTGTTGGCATATTACTTTCTTATAAGGGAGAAAAACTTGTGGAATTTATAATGGGAATGTGGGAAAAACAAAGAGAGGAGGAACCTATAGAAACGCAGATAAGGCAAGAACACATAGATAAACACAGAGAGCTACAACGTGTAGCTAAACAGAGAGAGCGAGAAAGTTTAGCTGAACAGAGATGTTTAGAGCATACAGCCAGACCGAGACAGTACGAATCTCGAGATAGACAGAGTCAGTACGAACCTAGAGATAGACCGAGATATGTAGAACATACAGCGAGACCGAGACAGTACGAAAGCCGAGATAGACAGAGACAGTACGAACCCAGATATAGTCAGAGACAATACAAACCCAATAAACTAGATGAAGAAATTAGACGTGCGAAATTGGAGGCAGAACGACGGGAAATTATTTTAAAGAGACAGGCATATTATTATAGCGACAGTGACGATGACGAGAGTCAAGGGGAAGAAATATATTATGGTATTGCCAGCATTCACTGTGAGAATCCCTATAAAAATGTTAATAGAGTTTCTATTAATGTAAGTGAAAACAAATATGTGGATAACGGTGGACATACTCATGATCCTGACCCCAGGCAAGAGCCGGCCTCGCAACCACGGTTCATGGCTAAAGATACTGAGGAACAAAATGATATTATTGCCTCTGCTGACGACTCAATTTTTTTTAATAGGAATGACAGTGATTTGTTAATTGGTCCGTCAGCTGACGTTAAAAGGGACAACGTTGACCGTGTTGACATACCCCCAGTGGCAAAGGGTACAGATATAGCTTTAGATTCATGTCAAAACGAGGTTGAAGTAGTTGGTTTATCCCAGGAAGTCCAATGTAAAGAAGAAAGGGGACGACAATTTAATAAGGTGGAAGTCATTGGAAATGACCTTAGGTGGACGTATGTAGGGGATTGTCCCAGCGTCACAGTATGTAATAAGCTGGTGGTTATGGAAACGGGCAGCATTGAAAGCAAAGAGAACCCTGTTCTAATGTCTGAGGACATAATTTTTGTTGTATCTCATGGTGAGCCATCAGATAATGTAAGTCCTGAAGTTGATTTTTTGTGTGAGGTTGATGAGGTGAGTGTAATCCCTGAGGTGGGGGAAGGAGAGAAAATTGTTGTTGATAATTATTGTGATGTAAATGAGTCACTGTGTAATGTGAGCAAAGGTTGCTCAAATGATATTTTTACAGAGATATGTACTGGTAATGAATATGAATTAGTTGATAATGTGAGCCAGGTGTGCTCAGGTTTTGATGTTACTGCAGAGATCTGCAATGAAAATGTATCTCAAGTTGTTATGAGCAAGGGTTGCTCAAAATTTTATACAGAGAGCTGTATTGATGATGAATCAATAGGTAATGTGAGCCAGGGCTGCTCAGATTTTCATATTGTTGCGGATAGCTGTAATGATAATGAATCACCTGTAAATATGAGCCAGGGCGGCTCAAATTTTCATATTGTTACGGATAGCTGTAATAATAAGGAATCACCTGTAAATGTGAGCCAGGGCTGCTCAAATGTACATGTTGTTACAGATAACTGTAATGAAAATGAATCACCTGTAAATGTGAGCCAGGGCTGCTCAAATGTACATATTGTTACGGATAATTGTAATGATAATGAATCACCTGTAAATGTGAGCCAGGGCTGCTCAAATGTACATGTTGTTACAGATAGCTGTAATGAAAATAAATTCCCAAGTAATGTGAGTGAAGGTTGTCGAGATTTTGAGAGCCAGGAGTGCTCTAACATTAAGTTGGAAACCAATGTTGAAAGTGTTAAAGAGAGCGCTGCCAGCTCTAAAGGTGCACTTGTTTATGATTTTCAAGAGGAGGTGAGTTGTCAGGTCCATGAGTTGGGAGGTGAGGCTTTTGATTGTATTGTTAAACAAAATGAATCTGTTAAAATGAACTGTTGCCATGATTGCCCTGAAGTTCCTGATTTGTTTGAGTTTCTTTTTTATGAGACTCGTTTTTCATTTTGTAACAATTTAAAAATATGTATTGTAAAACTGAGATTTCACATGAGTTATGACCACGGGTCAAAAGAACAGGGAGAGATAATTTTAATTATAATAAACATGTTGAAGCATAAAGTTGTGAAATCCACGGACAAAAGATATGTCCCGCCATCTGTAGCTGTGTTATTCAAGAGCAAATAAAGGCTGCTCAAATTGTGGTGAGGCATCTCTCACCTGTAATAATGTTAGATAGTTTTGTGTTTTTATAGTGATGACCATTGGTTTTGTTTAAAAATACACCTTTTTGATGATATGATTTGGATTAACTTAGTTATAGTTTCAAATTCATTAAGGATATTGATGTATTTGCCCGGATTTTTGAGATACAAATATAATTATTTTTATTGGTATGAAAAATGAAAATTAATGTTGACATTCAATTTTAATGGTCTGATTTTTATTGTGGTACATGAATTTTTAACTCTTGAATTGCATTTAAAATTATGTACGAAGGATTGTTTATTTTATTGCAGTATATCATAAATCTGTTTGATTTTCAGTGATACCTAAATAATGTTTTTTGATAAGGACCATTCATATGGCTGAAGGGTTCTTCTTGATGTAATTGATGTAAATTTTGTATGTCTGGTGACGATTTCACTCCCTGAGTAAAATCTGAAATGAAAGAGGGGGGATATGTCGAGTATGAGCGTTCATTAGGAATTGTTGCGACTCAATAGTATGTTCATTAGTTGTTGAACGTGTTTCCCGCGCTTGACTATTATAGTTAGTGAACGCTCTTCCCGCCATTGTATTTATGACGTATTTTTATGCTGAGTCGTGACGTATTGTCTATGCAGTATTGTGACGTATGTTTTAGCCGTGCGGCAGTCTTGAGTGGAACCTTGGAGTGATAGGATGTTTATTATATTTACTTAGATATTAAAGTTATAGTTATTATGAACAGGAGTTGAGTTTGTTAATTGATAGTTAGAATAGTACGACGCTTCAACGTATGGAAGAACTGACGAATGTAATCAATCCAAGAAGACGTGTAGGAGTTGACAAGCCTCAGGTTGTATTTATATGATTTTTTTTTTAAAAAAACGTCACACTAGATCTTTACCACCCACCCAACCCCCCCCCTTTTTGTAAAAAACAATCACACTTTCTTAGACCCCCTCCCAACCCCGTTCCCTCGTGAGCGAGCTGTACTTTATGGACGGCCCCTTAAAGCGTTAGACGACTTTTCCCTGAGAGGCAGAGCTAATGGATCACGTGATGGGCTGTTGGAGATTTTCTCTCTGTCCATTTTTTCATATCTTTTAGCTTTTTGCACTCAGTCATATGGGTAGTTAAAAAAAAAAACAGACCGGGGTTTTGGTGGAGGTGGGGGAATAAATAGGGAGGGGGCAGTAACGGTAGCGATGACCCACTAGCGTCTCATTTAATAAATCAAAAAGGACTTCTGTGTGCCTACACTACACACTCTCTCTGTCTCTCCCTCCCCTGCCTTCTGTGTGCCTACACACTCTCTCTCTGTCTCTCCCTCCCCTGCCTTCTGTGTGCCTACACTACACACTCTCTCTGTCTCTCCCTCCCCTCCCTTCTGTGTGCCTACACTACACACTCTGTCTGTCTCTCCCTCCCCTGCCTTCTGTGTGCCTACACTAAACACTCTCTCTGTCTCTCCCTCCCCTGCCTTCTGTGTGCCTACACTACACACTCTGTCTGTCTCTCCCTCCCCTGCCTTCTGTGTGTCTACACTACACACTCTCTCTGTCTCTCCCTCCCCTGCCTTCTGTGTGCCTACACTACACACTCTGTCTGTCTCTCCCTCCCCTGCCTTCTGTGTGCCTACACTACACACTCTCTCTGTCTCTCCCTCCCCTGCCTTCTGTGTGCCTACACTATACACCTTCTCTGTCTCTCCCTCCCCTGCCTTCTGTGTGCCTACACACTCTCTCTCTGTCTCTCCCTCCCCTGCCTTCTGTGTGCCTACACACTCTCTCTGTCTCTCCCTCCCCTTGCCTTCTGTGTGCCAAAAGGCTCTCTCTCTCTCTCTAGCCCTAAGGCTATTTAGAAATGTACAGCTCTTTGCCTTTTAATTTTTGCAATTTTCGTATACCAACTTTACTGCCCAACTTTACTCCATGTGATAACTTTCACTACCTACCACCATGTTACCACTAGCCATCAAGTGGTGTAACTACCTCGACCTTAAATTATTTTAGCTTTTTGAATTAAAATGGTAATGTGAAGAAGACACATAGATTCCAAAATCCATTTGCAATAATCCTGTCATTTCAAATTCAACCAATGAGCTTAATAAATAATTCTGTCACTTTTTCAAATTCAACCAAAGAGCATAATCAATAATTCTGTCACTATTTCAAATTCAACCAGTGAGCTTAATCAATAATTATGTCACTATTTCAAATTCAACCAGTGAGCTTAATCAATAATTCTGTCACTATTTCAAATTCAACCAGTGAGCTTAATCAATAATTATGTCACTTTTTCAAATTCAACCAATGAGCTTAATAAATAATTCTGTCACTTTTTCAAATTCAACCAATGAGCTTAATAAATAATTCTGTCACTATTTAAAATTCAACCAATGAGCTTAATAAATAATTCTGTCACTTTTTCAAATTCAACCAATGAGCTTAATAAATAATTCTGTCACTTTTTCAAATTCAACCAAAGAGCATAATCAATAATTCTGTCACTATTTCAAATTCAACCAGTGAGCTTAATAAATAATTCTGTCACTATTTCAAATTCAACCAATGAGCTTAATCAATAATTCTGTCACTATTTCAAATTCAACCAATGAGCTTACTCAATTATTCTGTCACTAGTTGAAGTTCAACCAATGATCTAAATCTCAATCAGTGTTTCCCGACGAAGGGCCCACGGGGAAATTTTATTGTGTGTGGGGGGGGGGACGACGGGGGGGACAATTTGAAATAAAGAGCCATCTAGAATTTAAAAACCCATCGTCTAAAATGGGAATCGTTATGTCTCAATATTGAAAAGAAGAATCGTCGTCTCAATATTGAAAAGAAGAATCGTCGTCTCAATATTGAAAAGAAGAATCGTCGTCTCAATATTGAAAAGAAGAATCGTCGTCTCAATATTGAAAAGAAGAATCGTCGTCTCAATATTGAAAAGAAGAATCGTCGTCTCAATATTGAAAAGAAGAATCGTCGTCTCAATATTGAAAAGAAGAATCGTCGTCTCAATATTGAAAAGAAGAATCGTCGTCTCAATATTGAAAAGAAGAATCGTCGTCTCAATATTGAAAAGAAGAATCGTCGTCTCAATATTGAAAAGAAGAATCGTCGTCTCAATATTGAAAAGAAGAATCGTCGTCTCAATATTGAAAAGAAGAATCGTCGTCTCAATATTGAAAAGAAGAATCGTCGTCTCTTAATTTAAATAAGCGTTTGAAGTGTTGAAAAAAAAATTGAATATTAAAATTTATGTGTATACTACATAGGTGCATACTAATTTTAGAAAGGCTTAGGTGGGGCTTGGCACCAAAAAGGTTGGGAAACTCTGATCTAAATCCATTATTCTGTCACTATGATCCAAATGTATTTTGTATATTGTGAGCTGCTGGACTCGAACTCTGCATCCAATGTCTGCTAATCTCTTGTTATTTAAGGACTACTTTGTTGTGATGTTGTCTCCCTGTGAGCTGGACACCACCATGAAAATGCTGTTGCAGGTTCCCCTCTGGGCTCAGCGTGTTATCTATGTGCAAGGGTCAGCTCTCAAAGACACAGACTTGACACGATGCAGGTGGGTTAATCGTAAATTCTTTGAACAGAATAATTAATGGTAAAACTCTTGGAACATAATATTTAATGGTAAATTCTTAGAACAGAATAGTTAATGGTAAATTCTTAGAACATAATAATTAATAGTAAATCCTTAGGGCAGAATAGTTAATGGTTAATTCTTAATATAAAATTGTTAGTGGTAAAATTCTTAGTATAGAACGTTTGCGGCAACCTCTTTGTATATTGGCCTATAGAGTCATTAACAGGTATTGTCTTAGTAAAGAATCATTTAATATCTATTCATTTACTTAATATAAAAAAGGCAATGAAAACAAACTTGATCTGATAAGACTGGGTTGTCGTGGCGGTCTACTTGCATTATTCTTAAATACAAAAATAGAATGTAACTGATCAACTCTTATAATTAAGCATTAAATAGAATGTAAATGATCAAATCCTCTAAGCTGTTTTCAATGATCAACTCATTTAAGCTGTTTTCAATTATCAACTCATCTAAGATTTTTCAATTTTCAACTCATCTAAGATGTTTTCAATTTTTAACTCATCTAAGATGTTTTCAATGATCAACTCATCTAAGATGTTTTCAATGATCAACTCATCTAAGATGTTTTCAATGATCAACTCATCTAAGATGTTTTCAATGATCAACTCATCTAAGATGTTTTCAATGATCAACTCATCTAAGATGTTTTCAATGATCAACTCATCTAAGATGTTTTCAATGATCCACTCATCTAAGATGTTTACAATGATCCACTCATCTAAGATATTTTTTTCTTTCAGGATGCAAGATGCTGAAGCTTGTTTTATTCTGTCTGCTAGGAACCACAGAAACAACGCAGCAAAAGATGCAACAGTGAGTCTTCATGTCTCCTCTCTTTACCTCATGACAGCAGTGCTAAGTTCTTGTTGTATTCAGGGAGATCCCCTTTAAATAACACTTTTAAATAACACCTTTAAATAGCACTATTAAATAACACTTTTAAATAACACCTTTAAATAGCACTATTAAATAACACTTTTAAATAACACCTTTAAATAGCACTATTAAATAACACTTTTAAATAACACCTTTAAATAGCACTATTAAATAACACTTTTAAATAAAACTTTTAATTAACATTTTTAAATAGCACTCTTAAATATCACTTTTAAATAACACCCTTCTCCGGCAAGTGAAAAAAAAAACAAAACAGAAGGGTCTGATGTTAGATAAAACAATTTCTTTTTTGTTTAATTAAAATTTTACATGTCTGACAGGATCAACATACTATCATGAGAGCATGGGCTGTCCGAGATTTTGCTCCCAAGTGCCCTCTCTATGTCCAGTTGTTCAGGCCTGAAAATAAGTTTCATGTCAAATTTGCTGGTAAATTTGAAGAAAATAATTATGTCAAAATGATAAATTAGTTCATTTTTTCCATAAATTTTTAAAGGATTATGAAACAAGATAAATCAGGAAAATGTAAGAGTTAAAATATGACCAATTTATTTAAATTATATATTAGACCTTATGTAGAACATGTGATTATTTGATGAATACTTTTCAGCATTCAATAAATGTTTATGCAAAATTATTCTTAAACATAATTCTTACAACAGATCATGTGGTGTGTGAAGATGAATTCAAATATGCCCTTTTGGCCAACAACTGTTTGTGTCCTGGCATATCTACATTTGTCACGCTCTTACTGCACACATCTCGGGGCCAGTGAGAATATATAATTTTTTAATTACATTTTTAAAACGTGAACAATCTTGGTTTATTTATTACAGTTTGAGCCAGTCTGTCTTTTACAATTAAATAGTTTTCTATTATGAAACTATACAAATTTTAATTACTCTATATATTAATCAGAAGTAACCTTGTTCTTAATAACTTATTTTTAAATGCTTGGTAATTGATTTAGTATATTTAATTTTAACCCTATAGACCAGCTTCGATTGATTGAAAACTTGGAATTTCTTTTCAGAGAGGGACAAACATCACATGAAGATTGGCAGAAACTTTATGGAAAATGTTCAGGGAATGAAATTTACCACATTCGTCTAGTAGACAGCAACTTCTTTGGGGATTACGAGGGGAAAAGTTTTACATATGCTTCTTTTCATGCTCACCGCAAGTAAGCATTGATTTATTATAACAAATCCCAGTTACAGCTTATCTGTTGGATGTTTTCCATTGGTTGGAAGAAAAATGATATTCTATTTTTATCAAATGAAAGTTTAGTAATAAAATATTTAACTTCAATTTTTTAGTGTTTTTTGGTGACTTTGAGTCAATTTCTGTTAAAATCAACAGATATGGTGTTAGTCTTGTTGGGGTACAGAGAGACATTCCAGGGTGCACCATACAGCTCAACCCAGGACCTCGGCACATCATGCGCAAAACAGACATTTGCTTCTATATGAATATAACCAAGGAGGAGAACTCTGCCTTTATTTTAGCTCATCCGAACCAGATGTGCTCAAGTGGCGACAGAGCCAGGCTGCCTCAGGGAACAGAAAAAGCCTCTCGAGTGGCTAGTATGATAGCTAGCGTTGGTAATTATTGTTAACAGATAAACCAAAAATGCATTTACATTTGCATGCAATCAATTATCAAAATAAAAATTAGAATTTGATGAGATTTTTTTTCCTTGGTTAAATCAGTCAGATTAGTCCTGTAAGTATAAGTAACCAGAACAATACAAATAAAACTACCTCTGAGTTATTTAAGGTTCTCTCCAGATCAGAAAAAAGGAGAAATAAATTGGATTGCTATGAATTGATCACTATTTTTATTTTAAAATAATAATAATAATAAAATGCAAATCACTTTATGAGCATAATATCTATAACTTGGAATTTCAAAGTAAAATAACTACAGCCAGAAAGTGCACTAAATGTTTTTCATAGGAATACAAAATAGACAATTGTGTGGGGGAAAATTTTAATGAAGCTAAACTGACAAGTTAACAATTTAATGGAAATTATTGTTATTTTTGTTGGAACAACAGGTACAGTTGCACTGGAATTACAACACACGAGGGTGGGAAATTTTAACTCTGAACCTAACCTTATATCTAGAACAGGCAGCAAGAAAAGGAACCTTAGTTTACCAAAAGTAAGACATTTCCTTTTAGTTTAGTTTACCCATGAAATGCAGTTTGTTTAATTTACTATAGTTTATTATATTAAATCCTGAGAGATGTATGACCCCCACCTCAAAAAAAAAACAACTACCCCCTTTTTAGCCTTTGTTAAAATGTATAAGATTTTATTAACAAAGGCAAGTTTACTTTTCTCTGATTAAAAACCTAACATGAATACAATATTTATTCTTCCAGGGTCTCAACATTCAAAGCTTACAGAAGAGACCAAGCATTGCACCTGTACCAGCCACCATGGAAGCCAATAATATTCATATCAATGTCATGGCCTCAGACTCTGATGATGAAGATGAGGAGGAGGAAAATGAGGAGGGAGATGAGTTTCCAGAGTAAGTCTGTACTTTCTTTACAGGAAAAAAATTGTGTAAACTTCATAGGCTTAACATATAGTTGTGGCTGACTAAAGATAAAACAGAATAATGAACTTAGTAGCACAACACCTTCATCTGCAAAGATGCAGTAGGCCTACAAGAAAAACATGAAAATGAAGGTAAAATGTATTACGTACGAAAAAATAATGAAAAGCTGAATACTGCACTACAAATTTGTACACAAAAGGTGGTGCATCAGATGATTTATAATGGTGTACCACAATTTATTTGCATTTGTTTGTTTCTTTTTTTTTTTACATAAATATTCTTGGTGAAAACTTCTTAGACAAATAAAATAAATTATTTTTTGGAATTCAAGTAAAATTTTGTTTAAATTTCTACGATCTTCAAAATGTGTGAACACCATTTTAAAATATATTTTTCAATCAGCTGGGTTTTTTTTCTGTTTCTGTTCAAAAAGGTATGTGAGAGGGTTTCCACCTGTTAGTCCTTACGTTGGAACTAGTCCAACACTTTGTCATTTGATGAAAGAAAAACGTCCACTGTGCTGCCTTCAGCTTGCTACTGTAAGTTAACTCTTAACCAATTAAATTAGCCTTAATTCTGTTTTGTTGTGTTAAATAAATGTTTCCAGGATAGCATCTAAGTCTGTACTGGTTGCAGACATTGGCTGAGATCAATTTTGAGATTGTTTGAGGGTTAATTTTCATCTGTTTCTCATTCTGATAAATATTTCTGAGTAAAAGATAATTGTAGGCCTTTCACTGGTCCCCCACAGCAATGCTGTCACTGTCGCCACCAGAATGCCAGAGAGTACAACTGGCCTAATCCTGCTATAATTGTTGCTGCTGATTATGCCAGTTCTGGACTCTACAACTTTATTGTGCCTTTGCGGTCTCATGCCCGCCCCAAGAAATCACTCAACCCAATTGTTTTACTATTTCCCATGCAGTAAGTTTTTTCTCTACATTTTTCATAAAATCTATTTCCCAAATGTAGCATAGATCTTCTCTTTTATTAGTAAATAATTAAACTTTTCTGCTTTGGGTAAAAAGTTACTTGAATGTATGTTTTGTCAAGTAACTTTAGTGGATGGGAAGTTCATGCACTGAGGTCACCATTGTTTTGCAGGCTCTAGTCTCATCATAAATGAACCGTCAAAATTTTATAATTTTAATCTTTCTGGTATTTTTTATCATCTGCAGACCAGATTCCAGTTTCCAAGCTATGATAAGCTTTTTTCCTTTAGTTTACTGGTTGAAAGGTTCTATTGACTGGTGAGTCTTGATGCTATTGTATACATTATTTAGTAACTGGACATCAGTAATTGTGGCTTTCAAATATCTTTTAAGTTTATTAATTAATCAATCATTTTTTTCTGTTGGAAAGTTAAAGCTAGAAAGAAATTAAATCGGTAGCTGAAAGAATTAAAAAAGGGTTGCAACCTTTGGTGTAATTAAATGATGTATTAAAACATTTAAAGTAACTTAATTGGAGTTTCAAGTTTTATGCGGTTGGTAACAATTAAATTGTTTTTGTTTTTTTAAATTTCATGAAAAGAGAAAGGAGTACACTGCAGATTAAAGCAACAAATTGAAATTTACAAACAGGAAATGTTCCAGTTATAATGACTGTAAAAAAACTATAATAATTTAGTATGCTTTTGACAATGAACCACTTTAAATAATTAGATTATTCTGGGTATTTTCAGCATTGAAGACCTACTTAAAGCAGGGATCAACCTGACAGAAAATGTGGTCGTTGTAAATAAAGAAACGTCGAACTCAAGGGAGGAAGACACATTAGCAGATTGTAACACAATTGTCTCTGTGCAGACTATATTTAGGTCACTGTTGCTTTCTAAACATCTATTTTTTTAAATGTTATGAGTTTTACAATTTAAGAAAAACAAATAAGATATGCAGATATTCTCACACTCATGATATTAAAAAATTGTTTGCTTAATATTTAATTTTGAACATAGCACCTACCCAATGAATTGTAATTGTTTATATATTATTGCATAAAATATTTTCTAGGAATAATGATTTTTCTGTTTTTAAAATGTTTAAATTATTTAATTTGGAAAGCGATTAATTATAACTTAATTTGTCAAATTATGAATTGCAGATTGTTTCCCAAGGCAAACATTATTACAGAAATATCCCATGCACCCAATATGAGGTTTATGCAGTTTAGACCTGATGATCTTTACGCTCTTTCCATATCCAAGCAGGAAAAGGTAACTCTTAAATAATTATCCAATATTCTTAAATGTTCAAAAGTGTCATAATTTATTTTCTTATGTAAATGAATTTACTTAAAGGGACACTTATAAGCTGCAGCAAAGATTCTATTCTAGCTTTAGTAATGGAAGACTTACACCTTATCAAAACTAAAAGATATGGATCTCATTTAACAGAGGAGGCATTTATGTGGAAAAAATTATATACCCTACACTTTTTTTATTTTATTTATTTATCAGAAAGAAAGAGAGCGGGGATCAAACATCTATTACATGTTCAGACTTCCCTTTGCTGCTGGCAACGTATTCAGTGCTAGTATGCTGGATGCCCTGCTGTATCAGGTTTGACAGATTTCTATAAAGTTTGGCCGTATGCTTCATTTTTGTTTCATAATTCTTACTCTTAATGTACCCAACTTTTCAACTCTTAAAAAATATTCATTTGCACATATGATAGTGAAAGATAAGTAGACTTAATTGTGGTATTTATTTTTTTTTTTTTGTTTGCAGGCCTTTGTGAAAGATTATCTGATCACATTTGTTCGACTTCTGCTGGGTATTGACATGGCTGTTGGCTCAGGTCACTTGTCTTCTGTGAGTTGTATTTATTTTACTGTTTATTTGGTCATAGTTTATGTCAAATGGGAGTCAATTATTATTATTTGATGCATGACTATGCCATAAGATTATGTAGGCTACATATGAAGTTTGCATGTCATAAGATTATATCTATATATGAAGAATGTTTATATGAGAGTAAAAATTTTGTGTTTAATAAGAAACTAGGCCACTGTTGATAATTCAAAGATGACAAAATTGATCTCCTGTATTCTACATAACTCATATAAAAACAAATACACTAGCTAAATGCTGTTTTTAAATGTATTTAACTTGCATAAAAATGTAGCTATTCATCCTTCCCTGTGGCTATGTAGGGCTTTGACCTGCTTCACAACATCCTTCCACACAGACTAACTGATGTTTTTCTTTTCCATGCTTGGATTCTCAGCTGCTGTAGATCTTTTTCCACATTATCCATCCATCTAAGCCTAGGTCTGCCTTTGAGCTGTTTTCTTCTTGGGTTTTGGTGTGAACCCTCTTCACTACTCTGTAATTTGGCAGTCTCTCTAAGTGTTCCACCCATTGCAGCCTGCCTTTTTTTTTTATTTCTGCTTCTATCATGGGATCCTGATATAGACCATAAAGTGTCTAGTTTTTTTTTTGTATTCTCCATCCACATTCATTCTTTGCTGGTCTGTATATTTTACAGAGATTTTCTCTCCAATGTTTTTATTAGGTTTTTCTGCCTTTTTTGTTACGGGTCTAAGTTTCACTTGCATATTATGTTACAACTGGTCAGATTACAGCTTTACATATAATTTTCTGTTTTTCTTGTGAGGTTTTTACTTTTGAGTATTTAGTTTCTACTGAAGTATGTCCTGTTTCCAGTTACTTTTTGTGCATAATAACTTTCTTCTAGAGAATCACACTGCATAACACAACCTAATTACCTGTTATATAGCCTGTAACTTTTACAAGATAAGGAAAGTCCTGAAATAGAGTTTCTGGAATATGTTTTAAGCAATGTTATATTTTTAGCCTTTGAATTAGCTGATAGATATATTTTGGTAACATAAATTTCCTCAGGTGACCATTGGTAAAGATGACCTGTGGATTAGGACCTATGGCAGACTCTATCAGAAGCTGTGCTCAACAGCCTGTGAGATCCCTATAGGTATCTACCGTACACAGCATCATTCTGGAGCAGCTGAAACAACATCGGTAAGAGTGGTGGAAAATATAACTAACAACATTTTGAAGTTGCGTACAGTGCATTGTGTGTGAGTTTTTATTGTGTGTACATTTGTTGTGAGTTCATTTATAGTTTTTAATTAATTCTCTAATTTAGCTTTTTATCTTTTTTTTTTTTTAAAGATTTCAAATAATTTTTTATTCAGGTTGATGAATGGCAGAAGTATGATTATTTTTTGGAAAAGCTCAGGATACTTGTGGCCAGTTAAATTTTTTTGTGGGCACCTTTAGATGACCATTCAATATTCATGAAATACTTTGGCCATTAATAGTTTTAAGGCTTTATGAGAGAAAAAAACAAACATTATTATTATTTGCTTTGCCACAGCCAACATAACCAGACAAACAGAGCGAGAAGAAAATAATTCAGAATGTTTAAATATAAGAAAAAATTGTTCTGCTTCCAGTTTCAGTTTCCTTTCTTGTCTGTTTGTTGCTGATGGTTTTTTGGGTGCGACATGTTGCAGATGCTGTTTGGTCCCACAAAGTTTTATTAATAATCATACTTTTAAGCCTATTTACAAGCTTTTAATGCAGTCCATTCTTATTATCTTTTGCCGTGAGTTGTTCCCCCTTAATGAAGAAATAGGTTCTTTATGTGCCTTCAAGTTGCTGTAATTTTAATGATAGCCACAAATCCCAAATTTAAGAGTTATGCTCTATTAAGTTTACTGTGTGCATTGTTAAATTTGTTGGTGTTATCTTGAGTTTCATCCCTAATTTATTGCTCATGAAGCTAGAACCCAATCAACAATTTATACTGGTCTGAAATGAATATTGATAATTTTAAAATTGTACCTTAAACTAACCTTATTCTGAATTCAGTAAGACACAAAATCATTTTTTTTTTGTATTTAATTTCTTAGTTTTCATATGCAAGATGTTAATCTAGTCTGGATTGTTTATAAAAGCTGCTATTAATAACATCAATTACATTTTTTTTTATTAAGCAAGTTATTTTTTAAAACCTTTTTTGGGTGACCATAAGATTAAAAATATATAATTAAAGCTTTTTACTTTCATTACATCTCTGTGTTATTGCACAGGAATTTTTTTTTTTTTCATGATTATTTTATTTTGTTTGAATGCAGTGAAAACTTTTTTTAAAAGTTAAAATATTGGGAAGAAATGCACACAAAAAATCAAATCTTTCAAAAGTGATACCGTTGTTATGTGTGGCAATGCAACAGAGTGCACTACTTTTAAAAAACAATATTTTTTAAAGATTATATGAATTATTGAAATTAGCATTCTCTGTGCTTTAAATTAATAGTAAATATTGGGGGGAGGGGGTGGGGAGGGGGGGGGGCGGGGTTGTTTTCATTTTGAAAAAATCCCTACACTGTTGCCTGTTATTTTCCATTTTTGAATCAGTCATGAGAATGTTTTTTTGAGTTTTGTAGATCTCTTGCACCAGTAGATCCAGTGAATTTTCCATCACACAATAACATATTGAATGTAAAGATCAAATGAAACTGAATGCTGTAGAGCAGTGGTTCTCAATCTTCTTAATGCCGCAACCTTTTAATAAAATTCCTCATGGTGTGGTGACCCCCAATCATAAAATTATTTCCGATGATCTTAGGAGACCCCTGTGAAAGGGTCGTTCAACCCTTAAAGGGGTCATGACCTACAGGTTGAGAACCGCTGCTGTAGAGGCTTACATGAACAATGCTTTAATAAGAATACAATTTTTCCCAGCTATCCTGTTGTAGTAATTTGTTCAAGCTCTCATGCAATACTTGGTCACATAAATCCCGAGAGCTCTGTGTGAGTAACAACAGCCAGCAAGAGATGATCCCAACTTTTATATAATGCCTTATGTTCTTTCAAAGCCTTGATACCCGCTAACAATTTATCCTCTTTCCATTAAAAAAAAATGATTCCAGAAAATATTTCATCTACTAACTTCCTATCTCTTTCATTGAAAAATGACTGATTATTTCATTATTTAAAAAAAAAAAGCTGATGAATATCATAATTATTATTTTACAGGTTGTCTAAATGCTGTAATACTTTATTGTTAAGGCTCCTGAGATATTTAATCTTGCCATGTAAATATTGGGAAATATTTGTATTTCTACCAACACTGGAATACAATGCTGCAAAGTTAAATGTTAATAAATTAAAAAATTGCCCATTTACTTAAGTCATTTATTAGGATTCATAAGAACTATATATATATATTGCTAATGCTTGCTAGGGGAAAAAAAACTTATGAAAATATTAGTAAACATTATAACTCCTGTTTAGGTGCTGAAAAATGCCAGTGACAAAGTTAAAACAATGTGGAGGAGAACAACTATGCGACTCTCTCCCAAAAAATGTGGATTGAAAAATGTTAGTTGCACATAATGAAATATATTTTTTTACTTTTAGCCTAATTTATGTATTCACACGCACTAGTTTCATGCTTTTCATTAATTTATAGTTTGCCTTATCAGTTTTAATGATTTGCTAATCACCATTTACTTTTGATTGGCTTTTTCCATTTCAATCTAAGCAAATTGCTTCTGCCAATTTAATTATATTACAATGAAGAATGTACACTATCTCTAACTTTTTCTTTCAGGATATACAGGGTGGCCCAGAAAAAGTGATAACATCTCTTACAATGAAATATAATTGCATCAACATTTGTTAACTGTATACATTTACTCATTTACTTATGTACCTATATAACTATATGATGTCATTATCATGACAATTTCCGGTGGTCATAAATGACAAAATACATATTAATTCAATTATATTAAATAACCTTTTGCTATGAGATGTTCTCACTTTTTTGGGCCACAATAGCAAATTTTTATTCATAAATCATGCAGATTTTTAAATTAGTACTTTTAAATCTATCATCATCAGCAAGCAGCAAATATGAGATAGATGGGTTTTTTTTAATATTATTTATTTGTACATCTGAGAACATTTCTGACACAGATTAAAAGTTTATGAAGGAAAACTCTGTTTTATTGTTATTTGTTTATCAAGATATTTCCGTTTCTCTTAATCTTTTTTAGCTTTGTCATATTTCAGATATCTTCTTATTCAATAAGACAAACCTCCATTTTCAGGTGTAGGGTATATATTTTATTTTCTCATCGAATATCTAAAATTGTTATCTATTTAATTTGTAGAGCTAGTTATATTTTGATTATTTCCCATTTCCAACAGAAACATGACTCAGAAATCCTTTTCACATTTTCATGAAAATCTTATTTAAATTGCACTGAAGTTTACGATTTGATCTCTACCCTTATCTTGAACTTTTATTTACACAGCAACTTATGTATGCTTGTATTTTGACATAAAGTTACTTCACTCTTTGAAATTTTAATCTCATTAATGAGTATTTTGGATATATCAGTACTCCAAGAATTTGTCACATACCGGTATCTCAAATAAATTATCTTGGATGTGTTCTGGCATGATATGAATGAGCATGGCACCATGTATTTTCTCATGTTTGCTTTAAGCAGAGGCTCGAGACACTTAACATAATTAATTTACACTGCTGTTGATAAAGGTTTCTTTCTGAAAAGAAACTATTTCAACTTGAAAAAGCGTTGCCAAACTTAAATTACAGTTTTACATTTTAAGCTATTACAACAACAAAAAAAATCATCTACACTTAGATTTATTTAAATTACTCAAATTGTTTTGAAATTTACTTGTTAATTATGTTTTACTTGAATTAAATTTACATACAGTAAATCAATCATGCAAATAAGTTAAAGTTAATTACTGAACTCAACTTTATCAACTTTTATTTGGACTTCATTTAAATATTTTTTTATCCATTTCCATTTCTACTAAGATTTATGTTTATTAATTTTATTTTATAAAAATCTTTTCTCACTTTTATGTATGAGATAATTATAATTTGAACAGTTTGTTAGATGAGTTAAAGCAATACTGTTACCTTTAATAAGATAAGGCTAGGGATCAGAAATATCAGCTTTGTCAAACCTCATTTAATATTATCTACTTTAAAAACATTCAGCTTTTGTTTAAATAATCTTATAAGGTATTTTACGGTTAAAAACAAAAATTCATCTAAATTTTTAAAGTATAATTTTAAGTATAAGTTAAGTTAATCTTTTAAGAATTATTGAAGCAAAGAAAATAAAATGCCAAATACTATTGAGAGGGGAAAAAAAATATATTTTTACATTATGAGACCCTCAAAGCATACATATATAATTCCAGATGTCTCTATCACCTCAAGAGGAGGAAATTACTGCCAGTGGTCACTTGACACCCGAAAGACAAGAAATTATCCAGATGGTGAAATGTCGCATGCAGACACAGGGACTGCCCCTGGAAGATTATTGTGAGAGTGGGTTGGCGTGCCCTATCGTTTCATTTCCTTTTTCTTTCTTTTTCCTCTCTCTTAGTCATAACTTTTTAAATAAAATTTTTATTCTTACAGACGAAACTTGAAAATTTTTTAAGATGTTAATTGTTTAGTTCATTTCACTATTTATTGTCTATTTTTCATTCTATACTTTATGTTTAAAATTTTGACCCAAAAGCCTCTTAAAAGACCAACAAAAACGTGCCCAAAAATGTTGTTTAAGCTTATGCAGAGAAATAGAAATGAGAATACCCCCCCTCCCGCCCCCCCCCCCCGCCCCAACAACAAGGTCATCGCCTGTATTTTTATGAGATGAGTACACTGCTGTATTATTGTTTTTACTGCTAGTCCTGTAATTCCCAATCCAAGTCAGAGTATATGTGTATTTGGCACTGGCTAATCCTCATGAGACTTACAACTCACCTTAAGTGTAAAGCTGACCCTACTTGTAAATATGGTTCAGGTTTATATTTATTTGGTTTGAAAGTTAATTATGAGGCTAAAAAATCCCTTGTGCAGAGTTATCCATACAAAGATACTATGTTAATAAGATCTTGAGATACCTGCTCTAATTTGCTTTAATTTTCACTTCTTTATTTTTTCTTGGAACAGATGAGGTCAGCGACACAAGGAAGACAATATCCTATGTGCTGATCAACCCCAGCTATGACCTAAAGCTGGAACTTGGAGACATCATGTAAGAAGCCTTTTTATTCTTTTTTTATATTCTTTCTACATTCATATACCTTTAGTTATATGCTCCCCAAAATTTTCTAATAATGAGGCATTTAAAAAAATTCTGAGTCCGTAAAAGTGTAATAAAACAATTAAAAAATTAAACACAACTAGTTGTACCATATTTTCTGGCGTATAAGACGACTTTTTAACCCTTGAAAATCTTTTCAAAAGGGGGGGTTCATCTTAGACGCAGTGAATCGTCTTATAAGCTGGTATACGGTGTGCTAAAACTTCAGGGACAGGCGCCCTCTAGTTCTAGTTTGGTTGACAGCTTAGAGAACAAACAGCATGGCAGCTCCCACGGGTTTATTGTCTTACCTTTCCTTTCAGCTTTATAGTGAATTATGAAAAATTTAATCCACTTGCACTGTTTTATGTTTACACGTTTGATGACAAACAGCCTTATGTTGTTTTTTTATAAGTGACAGTTTTCCTGCTAAGTACCTGCATGTCATAAGCATTTGAATTAAAATTACCATATTGAAATCAAATCTGATGTTTTTTAATTTTTATTTGGTGTGTGTTGGGAGAGGGGTAGTCTTATATGGCGAGTATAGCCCAAACCCTATAGTTTAACTGGAAAAGTAGGGGGTCATCTTATACGCCCAGCTGCCTTAAATGCTGGAAAATATGGTAGTTTTTTTCATATTAATGACAAAGTTAGTTAAATGTAATAACATGAAAATATTCAAATGAAATTAAGGTTTATTAGTATTTTAGCAAATAGATTTAAAACAGTTCATGTTAGATCCACTACACAGCAGTATCCCATAATTCATTTAGAATATTTTAAGTGGCACTGAGTTAGTTGATCTCAAAAATCATTGGCTCTAAAAGCTGATATGGAATGATGCTAGCATAAATTTGCTTGCATTGTGATAATAAGCTCAGTAGAAGTAATCTTAAAAAATAATATTTTCTCTATTTTTTAAATAATTTCTAGCAGTAAGAAATGTTCAACAAGAGCAAATTTTTGGAAAGCTTTCAAAAAAATATATTTTTTCACTGTCATTAATTTTTGCTGTTTTCCTGTAAAGAACATGGATTACATTTTATTATCACTTTTTACAGCTATGTTATTCGTCCAAGCTCCTTGTCACTCCAGCCATCACCTCTGACTGATGAGAGGAAACTTCTTCAACATGATTTCCAAGATTTTCCACAACATCACATGAGTGGTGGTGATGATGCTGATATGCCAGACACACCAGGTCATGATAATGGTCGGGACGACTGCAATGATCATCTGATCACAAAAACCTCTCAAGATTCAACAGTTTCGGCCCCAGCCAAGGTAAACAAAAGGAGATGACTGTGATTACGGCAATAATCTAAGTGGAGTCAGAGATGTGCATTTTCCAGCCCTTGGCAAAGATAGACTTTATGTCATTGTTATGTTAACCAAGTGAGAAATTTGAGTTTTCTTGATTTTATTTTTTAAAATAACAATTTTTCTTGTTTCCTTACAGTTTCACAATTTATAGACATAGCATATGAAAATAAAAATTTAACATCACAAAGCAACAACAACAAAATATTGACCTAAAAAGAAACTTATTTTAGCGTGTGCCTTTGAGTTAAATTAAAAGTAGCCTTAAAGATTTTTTTTTTTTGATTTTGCTAAAAAAAATTTTAGAATAATTTCTTAACATCCTTTATAATTTTTAATGTTCAGTTTAGGTCAAGTGTCTCATTTAGTTTAATTTTTTAAACTTGTTATTTTTTCCTTTTTGTCATTAGTAATTTCCTTTTTTTTCCATGGTTAGATCCCAGTGATATTTTATGAAAACATGGAAAGCCCACGGGATATGTCAGTAAGCCTGCCAGCTGATCTCCAAGCTCACTACATGTCCCACCAAGGCAGTGGGGACCCTCCAAACCACTTCTCCCACAGATCAAGGGATGAAGGGTCAACGCCTGAGAGTGATGGCAACCTCAAATCTATTTATAGCTCCGACAGCCCCGCAGTTTTTAGCAATGACACTTTGAATGTAACCATCGTGTGAGCCAGAAATACATGCCGACATTTTAAGCCACGGTCCTGCCTTATTTAAGTAACTGGTCTACCAGCTATTATGGCATTGGTAAAATTGACTGCTGAGGCTTATACTTATGGTTTATTAGATCTTATGGAGAAGGAAATGTGTAAATTGCAGGCAGTGTGTATATACTCCATTGCCTGCTCCTAAAATATAATAAACTAATGAACCATGAGTGTATTATTCTGATGGGTCGTTCTACAATCACACATATACTTCAATCCTGTGGAGCAGCAGGTGATCCTTACAGTTAAAGCTTTTCATGTAATGAATCTGCTTGGAGCCAGAGTTTTATGCTCGGAACAACATTTTGCCATGTGTTGGTGCACTTGTACATTCATCTTGCCATCAACAAAGTCTCAAGTCTGTTTTACCTAGGGTGTGCCTCACGAAGAGATGTTAAGATAGTTGTGTCTCATGTTGAGTATTACTACCTGGTCATGTATATTGCAGAAAGCTAGAGGATGAGTTTTGATGCATTTAAAACTTTGATTTGTTGTCACAATGATTAGTGAATGATTAGTTTGTTCAAACTATGAGTTAACAAAAGATAAGCAACAGAGAGAACATTTGTACGATTTTCCTTAACTACTTTGCACTTTAATAACTTTGAATCCATTCACAGAATTAATTTGTTACTGGTAAAATATTTTTTTTAAATTACTTAAGACATTTTCTAATTTTATTCAATGTATTTTACATATTTTAAATGTATTTCTCTGCAGCTAGCATTTATTAATATTCATTTTTTATTTTTAAAATCAAAGATAAGAAAAGCAACTTGGTGATATAAACTCTTGTAAACTGTATATTTTAAAATATTTGTCATGCACTCTATAAGAATTATTTTCTTAAAATTTGTTTCAAAAGGCCTAATCTTTTTAATCTTAATAATTTATAATCATGATAATTGTTTTTTTGCAATAAAATATAGTACTCCAAATTAATAACAATGAAGATGTTAAAAAGGTAACATTGTGGGCCTTCAAATGAAGAAAAAAAATGAAAAAAAGGTAATTACTTCTTAAGATAAACACCTGAACCATTGTGCAAAAGATTAAAAATATAAGGGTCTTTCAGTAAAAAAAATAATAAAAACTAGTGCTTAAGTGTTTTAGGTTAAATTTTTAAAATATAAATATTTATGAATCTGAAAATATTATTTTAAAAAATAGCAACAAATTATTTTCTAAACTGATGAAAGAAAATATGGCTGACAATAATTTAAATAAAAACTAAATTAAAATTATCTTGTTTCCTTAATAGATAATCTGCCAAACAAAAACCTTTATGGAAGTTAAAACCTAATACTCTTTAGCATTTAGAAATCACAAAATAACAAAAATGTCTTGGTTAAACTTTTTTTTCATTGCATTAGATTTATTTTTAGCTTGAATAATGTGTTTTTTTTAATACTTCTGAACTAAAATGTGAAACAAACTTTGTTGTTGGAGATTATCCTCAGGAGGAGATTAATAAATTAAACTCAAATTTGCTTTAAGATTTTCAAAAATATCAAAATATGTCAATGATTTTTCTTTATGACTCTGATTTCCATCTAAACCCAGCTGCAGGTCTCATTCCAAGATGTTGTACATTTGTTGATGTTTGATTTCCGACAGGTAATTTGTTTCCTTCCCTAACCCAGGAATCTACTTCCATTGCAGAATAGCACAATTTGCCCTTCCACCACTATGCACCTCATTTATCTCCTTGTAATTTAATTTATCTCCCATTTGATATGTTTTAAAATTTTATTTTATTCTTAATAGTAATAATAAATCTTGTGATTTCAATATTGCTGTTGGATAAATTTAATATCACTTTCTCTGTAAATTTTATAACAATATGCTACTTTGATATCTGCTATCATTTTTTAATGTTGGTTTAATTGTACTAGTTTTTCATCATTAACATTTTTAAAATTGAACTGCTATAAATAGGCTACCAAATTCAATTGGAATTCTTTGAAATTTTTTATATAGCCTGTAATTTACTCAGCTTTTTCAATCTTACAATTTTCTTTTTCAAGAATACATAAACTATAAAAACTGCAAATTTAAATGTTGATATAGCCGCTGCGTTTACCTCTTAAATATTTATTGTGTTTATACCTCAATTCTTATTTACACAATATTTCAAGAATCATCAATAAAACAATATAGACATTTATTTTATACATTACTCCTAGAAATTTAATTTATAAGAAAGTAATAACATGTTCGCGATATAAAGATTTGTAGAAATGCTTGGTTTGTAGTATGTGTGTTTGAAAAGTTACGACACTATAATAATTGATTAAAAATTGGTTTAATCAAATTTTATGCAAATTTACTAGCATCCAATTTGTTTCTAATCCCAAGCAGTTGAACAGTGCCTGGTTTTATTATATTTTTTTTTTATAAGCACAAGTTTACATACAGGATTTAAATTTTACAATATGATGTTATAATCTAAAATACAGTTGTTTTTTTAATCTGAAAGGACTACTAGAATATGAAGATAATCCAAACTTTCGTTTCTAATAATGAACAGAATAAAATATAATATACATACCTTGTACCACTATTTCCTACTAGTCAACAGCTTTAAAACCATTATCCATTTTTAAGACCAAATAACAAGTGGGTATTCTTTTTTAAATCTTTAAAAAAATATATTTATTACTATTTCATTATGAAACAGAGTATCAGAACTTACTGCATTTTCAGTGCCATGCAGTTTTACTATTTTAAGGTGAGTCCAAGTTAAGCTCTACAATGATTCAAAATGTCAAAAGATCAATATTAAACCCTTGTGTTTTTTTTCTATGGTAAACAGAAATAAGCTATTTTTTAATTATTTTAATGATTTTATTAAAAGTTAAAGTGACTAGAGAATTAATTGTCATGAAGGATAATGGAATGTTTAACATTAACGTGTCTATCAATAGCTGTATGTGGAAAGAACCACAAAGCATTTGATTATGTGCTTGACAGATTGCAAAGTCAATTACTCAAATTCAGTGGGTCCCCCACTTTGTCTTTTTGATGCAAAATTTACTATTGCTTCAGAGTCTGTAAATTATATTACTATTAGTACATTTTGAGATCGATCAGAAACCACTAGCTACCCTATAGAATGGAAACCACAGCTCTGACCTGGATGTACTCTGCTTTCCCCTTGGTGCTACTGAACAACCCTTCAGTTTACTGATAATAATGCTATTTATTGTTTTCAAGTATAGATTTTGTGTAAAGTATTTTGTTATATTAATGAAACTAAGACAGGATTACTTGACACTGGTACATAAGATGAAATGAGAACCTTCTATTCCCCAGTTGTTGTTTTTTTAAGCTTTTTATATTTAACCCCAGTTTTTTTAAATAAGTAAAATTGTTGCTTCTTCGTGTTCGTTCTGTAAATGATCACATAAAGCAAGGTCGCCAAACAAATTTCGGCAACTAATTTTCATGGGAAGTATTTTATAAACTCAAAACTAATGGTAGGGTATTTCTTAAGGTCAAGGCCAAATCCTCAGTTTGGTAACCCCCTACTCACTTATTATGCATATTTCTTCTAATTTTATTGACTGGCAACCGCTCACTTTGTGTTGGGTTGTGATGAAACCTGCCACTAAGAACATAACGCTATCAATAGAAATAGTAAAGTAATGAATTGGACAGTAGTTTCTACTGGTAATAAAGGTAACCAATTTGTGTTGTACACATCATTTAAAATGCAGATTTATTCCATTTTGTAAAGGTTTTTTTATTCTTGGTCATTGTTAAATAATTTCTTTTCTTATTTGTAAAATATGTTGCAATGTATTTCCCATAATCTTACACTGTGATTATTTCATTTAATATTTAATTTACTTTAAGTTGTTGATGCTTTTTTTAATACACTTTAGCTTTCAATAACAACTTACCTTTTCTTCCTTTTTTGTCCATGTCTGAAGATTTAGGAGCAAATAAAAAAATAACCAGTGCTTCAATTGAAAAGATGATTTTCAAAAGTGTTTTTAAAACTATGTACCAGTATCTTTTTCGATGTAAATGAGTAACATTTTAGTGATCACAAAAATGGTCCGACAAGAATTTAAGGCGTCTATGTATAGCAAAGATACAATGGCTTTAATCAAGAGTCACTCCAGCCACATGGGTATGATTTAATTATGACATAGAGTCAATCCAGTCACAAGGGCATGACTTAATTATGATAGAGTCAATCCAGTCACAAGGGTATGACTTAATTACAATCTCCTTGTTGGATCACTTGAGAAATGAGTTATGATTGCATCTATAAATCACTGTAAATTTTGGGTCCAATAAAATATAATAAACAGCAAGAAATAGATTTTGCGAGATGCTATCTAAAAATGTTATTGATATTATGAAGAGAATTAACTTTACATAACACGATTATTATTTTTTTGCCATCAATATTTAATATAAAAAAGATATGATCATTTTCAGTAGATTGGGTATGCCAAGGTTCATAAACAGCAAAAGTAAGTGTATAAGATAAATAATCATCTTAGTAAAAAAACATCAAACTTGAGGTGGCATGAAAATAAATTTTAAAAACATTTTTTCAGAAAGTAGAAAGTTGTGTCATCTATAAAGTTAGTGTTTCAAACTCAGTGGCTTTACTTGAATTAAAGATACAAAATTAATTAATGTAACTTGTGGGGTTAAATATTTATTTCATTGGTGCCATTTACAAACATAAATAAACATGAAAGATAAAATTTAAATTTATTTATTTTTATATTTAAAAAAATTGAACCATTGTTTAAATGCAAAATACATTATATTTTTTTCCTGGAACTGAAGTATGAAGTTTTAAAACAAAAAAATCCAAATTTTTAAAATATTTTTAAGAATTAAGTTGCTTAAAACATCAAGGTGTTCATATGCGGCAAAAGTTTTTGTTGCAGATTTGATAAAAAGATGAAAACGATTTGAAAAAAAAATTTTTACTTTTATGTTTTCTAATGAACATTTAGACCTTAAACTTTGAAGTTTCTGTTGAAGACAATTTCACATAAGTGTCCTAATGTTTAATTTAATTTAAATTTTATTTCCTGCCACCCCAAAACATTAATGTTAGCAAACACAGAAATTAAATAAGAAATCCCATGAGTTTTTTTTTTTTAAATTAATAATCAATATGAGAATAATGCAGACATCTGTATAAATAATTCATCAACATTGCAGATAGATTTTTAAAGGAAGACAAATTACAAGATAATCAAAGTTTTTTCTATTTCATCTGTTTATTCAATATTTATTTGTTACTCTCAACATATCCCTTATGAATAATGTAGATATTAAAAAATTTAGATATATGTTTTTATGATGTCAGTGTTGAGCATTTGTAAAATAAAAAGAGGGAGAGGGAAATACTAAACTTAAATTTTTAAAAAATTACTTTAAGTGCCAGAGGTAAGTAAAAAGAACTATGATAAAAGCATGCACTAAAACTACTGTTGTCTACCTCACTGATGGCAGGTTAATGAAATAAAGGTTCACTGAAATTAGTTCAGCACTCTCCACAAATTATGTACAAATCTTGGTATACTTTACTTTCAAGGTGATACATACAAAAAATTGTTAGAAAAGATAACCAATGATTTTAGTGTTTAGGGATCAGTGAAGAAAGTTGGCCAAATGAAGAGGGTGGGGCTCAGTAAGGATTTTTTCTGACTCACAGCCTTGTGCTTGTTACTTGTCTGCCCTTGATTCCAAACTACTAATCTCAACACTCAGCAGGATAAATAAAACAGATTCAAACACACACACAAATCTTATTAGAAGTAGATCACTATGGCACAATTACAGATTCCACACACACGAAAACCAAACAGTTAACAACAATAGCGAGATGTATTGCAAAAATAAAATATTTATAAATATAAATCTCATGAGTAATAAATATTTATAAACATAAATCTGAAAAGTACATATACTGGGTGAAGAAACAACATCCCTTTAATCCAAAGATGCATTCTGATAAGAAATGTTCTAAGGATATGGAACAATATTATTTTTTGCCAGTAAAATGGGTTTTTAAATAATTTAAGCAATCATCATTCAATTCTTTCTGTACATTGTGCAGTTTCGTCAAATCCTGAAAGACTTCTAGCTACAATCGAAGATATTTGAGAATGTTCCAAGTCGGTTTAGCATCTCTTGGAATATTTGAGCCAACCATCTCGGTAACAAATTTAACACAGACTCAAGTCAAGCGCAGGAAGTGTAGTTGCATAGCTTTCATGTTACAATGATTAAATGTAGAGGCATATGCTTTTATGTTACTGGAATATAGAAGGGATGATGTATATGTAACAAAATTCATCGTGTTCGGCAATCATTAAACACATTTTTTTTACAAAATGACTTTTAAAATGTTAGCTTTATACATCTTAATAATATTAGTCTCTCTATTTTATGCAATTTATGGGGTATTCAAGGAACCAAACTGCCAGTTTATCATGACAATAATAAAATGTGGACTGAATGAATATGTCAGAAAATAAACCATGGTTTCACAATTCAATTACAACTCGACAACCCTGTTAACCAGAGGACAACCCTGTTAACCCGAGCTCGTAACAAATAAAAAAATTATTTGACAGGGCAATTGAGTAAATCTGAATGTAAATTTTTGTCTTGATAAAACAAGTGTATAACCTTTAAGACTTTGACTTCAGGGTCAGAGGTTTAACACCACACAGTAGGGTTCAACATAATCAACCAAAGAGTTAGTTTCATTGAATAATAAAAATAAAGTAAATATAGTAAACAAAAATTTGAAGTGAATCTTTACGGGTTGTGGCATGTATTTAATGATTGAATCCCAATGTCTGTTTCTGTGGATTTAATGATTGAATCACAATGTCTGTTTCTATGTTTTTAATGTTTCAATCACAATGTATGTGTCTATGTATTTAATGTTTCAATCCCCATGTCTGTGTCTATGTATTTAAACATTCACCCACAACTGTTTCCAGATAGTTAATCATAAAGATTTGACAGAGTTAACTATTGGTTTTCGGAAATATAACTGTGACTAGCTCTTACATACTACTTGCTATTCAAATTTCATAGATTTCACAAAAAAGAATTATGCGTTTTATTAAAACACTTGTACTTAATTCATACCTTTCTGCAATCAATTTTGATTTGTTTACAGGCATTTTCATGAGTTTGTTCAAAATCTTAAATTTTGACCTATTTGAAACTAGGTGAATTTCCTAAGTTGTTACCGTTTAAAAAATAGATTTCTGTTCATTTTTTTTCGGTCATTTAAAAATCATGATAAATGAATAAAGAGGTAGCTGTTTGAAAAATTATTACATTACATCACTTATATACTTCATAAACCACACATAACATCACAGACATACCGTACTTAATAATGCACAGTATCAATGTTGTCAGCCCACATAATCCCACAATGACTAATGCACCATACCCAGCTCCAAAGGGCGGCTAGGGACTGGATGTGCCTGGGTGACTGTGAAAACTGGAACTTTCTGATACACAGCTGCCACTTCTACTTCCGTCACTGATGTGCACGCAGGCCCTCTCCTCGGTCGCCACCACGGTCATGAACGCAGCAGCGGCTGTGGCCGACACCAGCTGAAATTCTGGTTGATGTTCTGGCTTGTGGCAGTCAATTCTGGTGGACAATGACAGTGAGAATGACAGTGACAATGACAGTGACAATGACATTGACGATGACAGCAGTTGATAGAAAGGGGGGGTGGGAGGTGATTTAATGGCTAAGTTTGTACGAGGGGAGGGCTTTGATACAATGTTTAATTTTGTTAAGGAGATGGGGATTAAATGGTTACATTCAAGGAGAAAGGGGAGGAGACTATACTTGCTCAAAAATATATTTTGATAACAGTTAAGGCAAAGGCACAAAATGATTACAAACATTAAATGCATAACAATAAAAATTTAAAAATTTAAATATTGTTTAAATAGATTTAAATTAAGCTTGGACAGACGATTTAACCAAATGTATAAGGTAGGGGAAACTAGCATAATTTAAAACTGAATAAAATAAAAGAATTATGACGTGACAACATAAATGATACCTACCTATCATACCTACCCTACCTATCATACATACCCTACCTATCATACATACCCTACCTATCATACATTCCCTACCTATCATTAATAATACTAACAGTAAATTGAGTCAGAAAGTAAACATACCTGCCATACAAAATACAAACCGTGACTTAAAATTAAAAGTGAACATACCTGCCATACAAAATACAAACCGTGGATTAAAATTAAAAGTGAACAAACCTGTCATACAAAATACAAACCGTGACTTAAAATTAAAAGTGAACAAACCTGCCATAGAAAATACAAACCGTGACTTAAAATTAAAAGTGAACAAACCTGCCATACAAAATACAAACCGTGGATTAAAATGAAGAGTGAACAAACCTGTCATAGATGATGCCATCCACTTTAAGATCCCTGAGTCTCTTGATCATCTTTGGGTCGTTGTTGTCATTCCCCCAGACAAACAAGACGAGTTTCTTACTTTGCACGCGCTCAATCAAGCTCAGGTCTTGTAGTAACACTTCAGAGTGAAGGGCCACACCCTGGCAACACATGGACATTCATGTTATACTGGACATTCATGTTGTACTGGACATTCATGTTTTACAGGACATTCATGTTATACAGGACATTCATGTTATACTGGACATTCATGTTATACTGGACATTCATGTTATACTGGACATTCATGTTAGTGTTGACTACAGAAGTCATTTATATTACTTCTGACTACAGAAGACATTCACGTTAGTGCCTACCATAGAAGACATTACTGATGACTATAGAGTAAATAAATAAGGGAAAGCATTCTTGGCATAAAATACAAGTTATATTTGAGATTTTACTGCCCAGAGAAAAACATGAGACATAAAATATCTTCTACATTTATAAACTATAATTATTTTTTTAAATCTGATCTAATAAATGGATAAACATGCCACTGTGTAACTTTATTATTTTAATTTAATGGGGCTTCCACGGTTTGACAACAGTTAGCTTCCCATATTGATCACATGCATCAGAAGGGATAAGGTTCTGTAATTCTTAGATCACATGCATCAGAATGGATAAGTTTCTGTCATTCTTAGATTACATGCATCAGAATGGATAAGGTTCTGTCATTCTTATTAAATAGCAGATCTAGGGCATGGTTTACCAGCCTAGGGTTCTTTACACTTCTCTTTGAAATTCAATAAATAAATTATATGTCCGTTTTCTTCACATTTTAAAATGCCATGATACTTTTGTAGGAGGTGTGAGACTTAGTAAAACAATTTGCAGGGGTGCCATACTAGTCAAATAATTCACAGGGGATGGGGAGTATAGAAAAAGTAACGAGGCACTTAGCATGCCAGGATGTATGAGATGAAAATAGTACTAATAGCAGCACAGTTATTTATTTCTTCATGAATAAAACAAAGAACATTGAATTACTTTACCCTGGATCATCTCAACCATGTTTCTTGTGTACAGCTGTTGTCGTAGTTGTTTTTTTATTTGAATCCCAAAAGATTATTTCTTAAGCCTTTTACTGTTGTATTAAATTTTAACGGAATAATCTTGGAAATTAATCTTGAAGAAATAAAAATTGTATTGTTTGAAAGTTTGATTTAAACTTACTTTCCAACAAATGATGATGACAACTTACCAACAACTGTTCAGAAATGGTAAATCCTATTCCATTTTTAAAAGAATATGCTCTGTAATCTTTGTAAGGTGTGTAGATCCTAGTCTGGCCTTGGTGCAACAACATCACAGGGTACTTATTCTGCTTCAGCTGCAAGCTGGGCATTTGAACAACAAGAGAAATAGAGAGAACATTTGATGAAATAGGTCAAGAAATAGAGAGAACATTTGATGAAATAGGTCAACAAATAGAGACAACATTTGATGAAATAGGTCAACAAATAGAGACAACATTTGATGAAATAGGTCAACAAATAGAGAGAACATTTGATGAAATAGGTCAAGAAATAGAGAGAACATTTGATGAAATAGGTCAAGAAATAGAGAGAACATTTGATGAAATAGGTCAAGAAATAGAGAGAACATTTGATGAAATAGGTCAACAAATAGAGAGAACATTTGATGAAATAGGTCAACAAATAGAGACAACATTTGATGAAATAGGTCAACAAATAGAGACAACATTTGATGAAATAGGTCAAGAAATAGAGAGAACATTTGATTAAATAGGTCAAGAAATAGAGAGAACATTTGATGAAATAGGTCAACAAATAGAGACAACATTTGATGAAATAGGTCAACAAATAGAGAGAACATTTGATGAAATAGGTCAACAAATAGAGAGAACATTTGATGAAATAGGTCAACAAATAGAGAGAACATTTGATGAAATAGGTCAAGAAATAGAACATTTGATGAAATAGGTCAAGAAGTAAGCATCCTATGATTTAACATATGAGACAAAGAGACGACTTAAAGGATACACCGCTTACTTACAGGATACTTGAGACTACTTACAGGATACTTGAGACTACTTACAGGATACACCGCTTACTTAAAGGATACACCACTTACTTACAGGATACACCGCTTACTTACAGGATACACCGCTTACTTACAGGACACACCGCTTACTTACAGGATACTTGAGACTACTTACAGGATACTTGAGACTACTTACAGGATACTTGAGACTACTTACAGGATACTTGAGACTATTTACAGGACACACCGCTTACTTACAGGATACTTGAGACTACTTACAGGATACACCGCTTACTTACAGGATACTTGAGACTACTTACAGGATACACTGCTTACTTACAGGATATTTGAGACTACTTACAGGATACACCGCTTACTTACAGGATACTTGAGACTACTTACATGATACTTGAGACTGCTTACAGGATACAGGTGTCTACTTATAGGATACAAGTGTCTACTTACAGGATACAAGTGTCTGGGTCAAAGCTTGAGAAGACAATTTTTCTGGCACCGGCATGAGCAAAGACAACTTTAAGAATGTGATCCATGTTTTCATTGACATCAAAATAGTTTTCCATCTCCGAAACATCATTCTAGCAGATGGATAAGCAAACAAACAAATAATGTAGAAAACTAACTAATCCCCTATGTTAGAAAAACTAACAAATCCCCAATGTTAGAAAACTAACTAATCCACCTATGTTATTTATCATTTCAAGTAAGTGAAGAGAGGACATTTAACATTTTTAAAAATAACAACAAACAAACAATTTTTAAAAGAAAAAGACTTTGAGGAATTTTGAAATTAAGTGGTACAAAATAAATAGTGATAGAACTCTAATGGGCGTTTATTTCAGTTATTCAACATAGGAGTTGATGACCAATCGGAAATGAAGTTAATCATGTTCATATTTATAACAAATCAAGTACTTCATAGTTCATGACCTTAAAATGTTTAGAACTCTATAAATAGCCTTGGCTGACTTGCTCTCAACAACATTGCCAATGAACTCCACCCAATATTCAAAAATTGGTATTTTCAAACAAATATAAAGTGACACAGTAACTTACAGAATACTATTAAAAAGGTTGCCAACAGATGTGTTTATAGAACTTGACTTACTATATCTTCCTGAGGGTATTTAATTTCAATGTCAAAGCCTGTATTCTCATCAACGACAGTCAAGACTTTCTCAAGGGTGGGAAATGGTTCTGTGCTTTCTTCTTCTGTTTCTTCATCATTAATACCTTGATGAAGAATAAATTTAGAAGGGGACCTGATGATCACAAAGAGCTGCTTGCGTCCGCTTCCGCCACAAGTCATCATAAATAAAGTCATTTTGTTAGTATTGGTCTTGTCATTTACAGTTATATTTAAAAAATTAAGCTCTCAAGGTGTGGATACCTACAAAAAAATGTTTTAGTTTTTCATTAGATTTTTTAAGAAATAATAGAGAATACATTCATGCTTCACTATGGATTGGGGGTCCTTTAATTGATAGATTAAACAAAATGTGTATATTTTTGTGTATATTACCCCCATTTTATTTATTTATTTAACAAAATGTGTATATTTTTGGGCACATTAACTCCATTTAATTGAGTAAGTGATAGACCATAAAAAAGGAAACATCTAACCACGTCAGGGAAAATTTGTAGAGTCGGAAGGGTTAATGGTTTATAGGAAGTGACAAGTCATCTTTAATGTTTTTGAATTTAGGGCACAGTTATGTTACGTTTCCTGTGAGATATTACCATTTTGGAATACCATTTCCTGTGAACCAGGCCACATCCTCTTTTAGTATTTCTTGTTTAACCCCCAACAGTCTTTCATTGACTACTGCTTCTCAGCCCCTGACTACCAACTCATCCCTCCATCCACAAAATCCACCACCCCCACATCAAGCCATCTCTCTCTCCTATCATTCTAATTTACTTATCAACCTCTATTTAAGAAAACACCACCCCTCTATTATGTATCAGACATTCCTCACCCCTCCACTAAAACAGTGTTCCATCCCTTATACATTAATTAGACCATAGTTGTTCTTCCTTCATCCCTTACATGTCACAACATATTATTATACTACATGCCAGGATAAATTAATATGTAGTCTCTGGGTAATTAGGTATTTCATTATTTCAAAGCATTTACACTTTCCACACCTATCCAGTCAAGATGGACACTTGTAAAAATATAAATATAAACACTAACAAAAATATTACAACAATAATTCTTCTTCTGTCCACTGTTACTGACGAGACGTTGCAGGCAGGTATAGTTGACCTAATGCCGCAAGGTGTGAGGCCCACTGGAGCTTCATATAGTGGATTTTTAGGGTGTCCCGAACACAGTCAATCCACAGACCAAATATACCAAACATAAATTATAATTATTTAACTGAATTTTTTTTTTTTTAAAAGAATTTTTTCAAAAAGTGAGTTACTGTGTGTGAGTCACCATCATCCACATCCAGTAGATATTTGGAAATGTGCCCTTGAGCCCCAAGTCACTATCAACGTTATTCACATCCAGTAAACATTTGGAAAATGTGCCCTTTAAGCCCAAGTCACCATCATCCACATCCAGTAAACATTTAGGAATGTGCCGTTCAGCCCCGAGTCACCAACATTGTAAATTAATTTGAATAACATTTGTATTGCTCCCATCATAAAAGAACAAATTTACCACATAATAGTATGTACAGAGATAAACCCACCCACTCCCAAGTGTTCTGATGAGAAGAGCCTCATAGACTGCAGCTGATCCAATGTTAAACTCTTGACAGGGATCTCAAACAGCTCTGATTGGGTTTTGTGTTTCTTTTTCTGGGGACCAGATAAAATCAAAGTTATCATTCCAGTCAAACGTAAAAATTCCACATTAAAAGCTAGTTAACATCTTTTTTCTATCCTAAGTGCAAAAATTAAATACTCTCTAAGCTTATTTTTAGAGGGGTTTTTTTTTGTATTTGGTTGCTCTGCTCACATCATTGTTAACTGGCTCCAGGTTTCCTCTGTCATCCTGTACTTAGCCATCACCTTACCTCTGTCACCCTTTACTTAACCACCACCTTACCTCAGTCACCCCACACTTGGCCACACAATACCTCTTTCAGCTCTCACTTGGCCACCACCTTACCTCTGTCACCCCTCACTTGGCCATCACCTTACCTCTGTCAACCCTCACTTGGCCATCACCTTACCTCTGTCACCCCTCACTTGGCCACCACCTTACCTCTGTCACCCCTCACTTGGCCACCACCTTACCTCTGTCACCCCTCACTTGGCCACTACCTTTCCCTGTCACCCCTCACTTTGCCATCACCTTACCTCTGTCACCCCTCACTTGGCCACCACCTTACCTCTTTCACCCCTCACTTGGCCATCACCTTACCTCTGTCACCCCTCACTTGGCCATCACCTTACCCCTGTCACCCCTCACTTGGCCATCACCTTACCTCTGTCACCCCTCACTTGGCCATCACCTTACCTCTGTCACCCCTCACTTGGCCACCACCTTACCTCTGTCACCCCTCACTTGACCATCACCTTACCTCTGTCACCCCTCACTTGGCCACCACCTTAACTCTGTCACCCCTAACACAGGTACTTTTAAAAATCTGATCCTTTCAATTAGTGATAACTGCCTAGCCTCACATCATTATCTAAATAATCAGAGACAAAATCTCCACATGAAAATGGCAGTCCAAATAGAAACCTCCGGCTCAAGTCATTTTCTGAAAGCGTGCCAAAATGTTAACCCTGAAGACTAATTGTATAAATAAAGCTACTTTACAATCTTACTTTTGAGTAGGAGGCCACCACAGAGAAGTCGTGGTAAATGACCGGGGCTTTGTCTCTGGAAAGTAAGACGTCGAACTCAACAAAGTCAGCTCCCTGTGGGATGTGGGATAAGAACAAAACAGTTGATGGCAGTTATTCAGCATGGGAGGTGGTAAAAGGAATCAGGGCTTCAGGATACTGTTGGACCAGGGCTTCGGGATACTGTTGAATCAGGGCTTTGGGATACTGTTGGACCAGGGCATTGGCATAATGTTGGACCAGGGCTTTGGGATACTGTTGAATGATCTGAATCAGGGCTTCGGGATACTGTTGAACCTGGGCATTGGGATACTGTTGGACCAGGGCTTCGGGATATTGTTGGACCAGGGCTTTGGGATACTGTTGGACGAGGTCATTGTTTTTATGGTGAAGGATTGAGGCATGCATGTTTTAGAAAAGAAATTGCATCCAAGAAAAGCTTGAGAACAACTGAACAGGTTAAAGGTTCCTGTGTAAAATATACGTCTTGATTTTACTTGACATTTTGATAAACAACAAAGTTGTTACAGAAGCTTACATGTTTGGCGGCTGCTGTGAATGATGCGATTGTGTTTTCCTTCAGTGTGCTGACTCTGGGGAAAATACAAACAGTGTATCACAAATATGACGCATGCTAAAGGTTCTTGCAGGCCATGGGATAATATTTTCTGTGTTAATAACATTGCAGGTAAAGATGGACGACATTATTTAGTTCAAACTTGTCTAAAAATATGTAATTAAACTTGGAATGGAATAGAACAGTTTATTTCATTACAAATTACAAAATGGATTAATTTATCTTGTCATGTTCAGGAAAGAAAGGCTTATTGTCATCAAAATTGGAACTAGAATTTGGTGCGACTATATTTGTGTTAGACTTTGAAAATATTGACTCCTCAACAACGTTAAAAATTATAATGAACTATGAAAAACTAGTAAGTACGTCAGTCAGTTATTAAACATTTGTGGGCTTGGATTATATAGGCCTATAACTAATGTTGTGTAATATTATATAGGCCTATATCTATATTGTGTAATATTATATAGACATATATCTATGTTGTGTAATATTATATAGACCTATATATATGTTGTGTAATATTATATAGACCTATATCTATGTTGTGTAATATTATATAGATCTATATATATGTTGTGTAATATTATATAGACCTATATCTACATTGTGTAATATTATATAGGCATATATCTATGTTGTGCAATATTATATAGACCTATATCTATGTTGTGTAAGTTTGTGAAATATTATGTAGGCCTATATCCATTTTGTGTAAGCTTGTGAAAATTATATAGGCCTATATTTATAATGTGTCATAATATATATATAGGTCTATATATATATTGTGTAAGCTTGAGAGATATTTTACCTTTTTTCATCTGGAGAGCTTTGAGGAAGGACACAAAGAAGCATCAGTCAGATGCTCAGAGATTTAAAAAGTACTCTTACATTTTAAACAAATATGTTACACAATAACATCATGATTTCTACAATTGTTCGATTATCTATAACCGAAACAGAATTTAGAAACATATTACAGCAAGGCATTGACTAACTACCCGAGAGACTTTCAAAAAATCAATTGCAAATGCAATATGGTCGTAATTTGACATCCAGGTGTTAAATGATACATCCAGACAGATGGGTGAAATTTTCTTTCATTTATGGCTCCTGATTATAAGAGAGTTGGACCAGCGATAAAGCTGAACCTGTATTGTTTTATTTACACAAATTGTTTGTGTCTTACTGCTTCTATCACAGCCAGAGAAATCACAAAGATTAAATTAACTTTCTGCAACAAATCTACAAAAGAAATAAATTAACAGCAACCTGAGCCAAACAGAAAAAAAGTGTAAGGCATTTAACTTTAACCAGCCACCACAAAAAGGACAACAAAGTTCACTCACTGAGAGTATGAGGCTCCCATGCCCCTGTGTCCTATATCAAGTGATGTGTCTCCGGCCTTCTTCCACTTCCAGTGTGTCTGGAAGCAAGTTTCCATGGTCATGATGAGGCTAGGAGCTGGCTTCACAATTAAGAATTCAACTAGAGAAGATGTAAAATTTCTAAATGTCACAAAGAATACATTTTATACATGTATAACTATCTGTCATTAAAAGACCACAAAATCACAGAGGTTTCATTTTTTTTTTAAATTTAAAAATCTTCAACTTTTAAATCATTACGGCAACAATTAAAATGTTTTTGTTTACATATTTTCTACTTGTATTTGTTCTTAAGACCAATCAACAAAATGTTCTTTTCAAACAGCTTTTAAAATATTCTTTTACAAAAACTCAGATTTAAGCGCTTTCCTCTAAAGAAACGTTAACTCATTCCCACTGCATGGGTCCCTTGGGGGGTTCCGACGGATATGTTCGATTATGTCCCGGCGCGTAGCCACACAACTCTCTCATTTTTATTTTTAAATAGCAATGAAATATTGTTTCCCTTGAGAATTCCGGTGATGGCAAGATTTCAGTTTTAAAAATCTGATGTTTTTATCTTGATTCACTTTCAAACTATGTGTGCTTTAGCAAGGTGCATCTATATCTAACACGTGTTCATCTAAGGTGCCAAAAATAGATTTTTTGGTCATTGCTCATTATCCGTTCGCCATTATTGTTTTATTATTATTACACCTAATTTATGTTTAGCAGCTAAAAAATATTTTACAAATGTAAATCTATGGCTAAAGAGAGTTACTACCCTTTGTTCAGCAATATAATTTAAGTGTGACAGTGCTAATGAGTTAATCTTGGCAGATGAGTACAAAAAAGAATTTTCGGCCAGCAACAATAAATTTTATCAAAACTATAGTCTGTTTTCTTACAAGATCCCAAATTGATAATAAATAATTTGAAATTGTAAAAAGTATTGGCATATAAAAATAGGGAAACAGTGTAACTAAAGTTTGACATACAGTGTCAATAAAGTTCAACTTGCTGTGTAAATGAAGGTCATCTTTAACATTAAAGTAATATTAAAATGTGACAATTATAAGTTTAATTCAAGGGCATAAATTGTAGAAAATTAAAAAATCCATACTGTTTATCTCCCCAATAGGCCTGTGGTTGCAACCAATGATTGGAAATTTCCTATTGTGTTGAGATTCCCGTTGTTTGTAAGGCAAAAGATGAGCTGCACCCACAAACTTTGGCACCCGGTTGGGCTCACACACGAAAAAGTCTAATTGAAAACCCTGATGAATTTTAAAATATCAAAGATAATATGTGACGGACTGCATTCAAGCCGTATGAAGGAAAATATAAACAAGTTCAATGGCTAACTGGCACACAGACATAAAATATGGACAAGAAAACTAATTTTAACAAATTAAAGGTTTAAAAAATCTAGTATTTTAAACTTTTTTTGTTCTTCAATGATGTCTTTTATTTATTTGCAATTTAAAAAATATTAACCATCGAACTGTGGTCAGCCGACGAAATCGACTGATATTCTCGTTCTGTGCTGTGGCGGCCGAAAAAATCGGCTGATATAAAACACAGTCCAATAGTAACTTCCAATCCAATATTTAACCGAAATCGTAGCCATTTCCTTTTATTAATAATTAAATCAATTTGCGGGTCAAGCTGTTTCTTGATAACTTAACAATAAGAGCTTTTTAATTGGAATTTTATGTCGCTGTTTTTTTAAAAGTAAAAATGGCCGAAGCTATGGCCGGGCCTTCAGTGCGATAACTAATATAAATATTTTTGAAAGCTTTTTAGGAGAGGATTTAAGTTATACTGATGATGATTTTAACATTCACCATGATATCTCACTTCAGATTCTTCTTTTCGTGAATCTGATACTAGTCTTAGTGATACTGAAGTAGGCCTACTAAGGCTACTGTTTGACTTCGAGCCAGGCCCGGAGGTTGGGCAAGGACTGATTGAATTTTAGTCACAGAAGCTACAGATTATAGATCAGAACTAATAAATTTTATAGTTTAACAACCAAAATCAGTTCCACAGTTCCCTTTTAAATGTTTACTAGTCAATAATAACTATTTTGACTGAGATTTTGTATTTTGAACTTGGTTTTAGCAGTGGTCCCAGTTTCTTATTTAAATGACCTAAAATTACTAAAATTGCTTTCAGATGTGTATTTGCAATCAAAACCTTCGCAAACTATACCTTTTCTGATAGATAAATGAATTGGCTACAACATATAGATTTATTTTAAGTGTATCTATAAAAATTCATGATGTTATGAGCACTTGAAAGCAAGACATTTTGTTGATTTTTATTTTCTTGAGAACTCCAAGGTCAAGGACACTGACACAATTTTTTTACGGGGTGGGTAATATAGTCAACTTTATCCTCATCCATTGACCTTTCTAAAAATATATACTTATAGGGGTCTTGTATCAATATTTCTATGTCATTTAATGCAATTTTAAAAGGCACTCAAAAAGCTCTGAAAAGCTCTACACCACAGAATGATGCATGCCACAGTTCGAGGGTTAAATTAGGGGGAAAATTGAAATGAAAAATTAAAAAAAACTACTTTATTACCCTGTAGAATCTTAAATGTTTTCAACAGAAAAAGAAACAAGAAACTAAAGCCATTATAATCAACAAATTGGTCTGAGAGTGAATGAAATTGTTCAACAAAGAAACAGGGAATAGACTAACCAATAGCTGTGGATCAGGCATCTGTGTTCGGAATACAATATAGTTGTCTTTAAGGTACAACATGCCAAAATGCTCCTGTCGAGATGGTCTGCAATCATCGTGAGCTAGATTCTGATCAAGAAAAAAAAACAATACACTTGACGTCAGGACACCATAACAACATAGAATTATGCCTGCAGCCTTATTGGTCACTCATAACCAATTAACATAAGTAATTTTTTTTATGGACTAATTAAAATGTTCAGGGTGGTTGAATGGCATAGTTAGTAAGACAATGGACAAATATCATGGTTTCAAATCCCAACAAATTAAATGTTGAATGCGCTCGGGTCGTCTTGGCCCAAAAGATGGTAAAACATAATTAATTAGTCATTTCCTGTTTAAAAACGCAAACGTAAACTAAATAAAATATACAAGAAGGCAAAAATTAAGTGTAGAGTAAAAACTTACACAAACTAAAACATCATCGAAAGGGCAGGCTACTGGACCATCTCTAGAATCTTCATTCTCATCCTCTGTTGCTGAGCCTCCCTAAGAATAAAATATCAATTTTTTTTTAAACTTAAACTGAAAAAAAAAATTTAATCTATTGATTTTTTGTGTGAGATATAGAGATATATCATGTGAACAATGTCAAGATTATGTAAATCCCATCTCAGTTTGAATATTTTGATTTTTTTTCATTTGCTTCAAACGTACAAAGATTTTTTAAAATAAGCTCCAATATTATAGTGCACTATGGTCAGTACAAAATTTACTACTAATATCACTGGAGAATTTTTGTTTTAAACTATGCATCAAAATGTAGTGAGAGTACAATATGCATCAGAAGCTAAAATTGTACATGCAGAATAAATAAATAGCTAATTTTTTCATTTAATATTTTTAGGACCACGTTAAAACATATGTACACTTCAAAGGAAAATCTTGTCCTAGTATGTCTTCATAGTTAAATATTGAATTAAGTATTGGTAAATAAAAATGAAACAATGAGAAGCTAATTTAGAAAATATTGTCATTGTGTCCCAATTTTTGGGTTTATGATCAAACGTCCTAATCTGAATGCTTTGTTGCAAAGTTGTTTTTAAAAAAAATATATTTTAGCCCTATCTTTCATTCCAAATAACAACACAAATAGAATTACAACTTTGTAAATGTAAACACATACCAAATAATATTGAGATTTTTTTGGTTTCTAACTCTTTTTAATCTGAACTCTATTCTACTTTAATCTAGTTTCTCTAAGAGACTATCCAAAAACCTATTATATCCACAATCCTCACCCCCAACCGAAGAATTAAAGCCTGTTTAAACCATTTAAACCTATCACTCTCAAAAAACCAATCCCAATTTCCAACTTATGCTGAAACTTCAAGCTAAGTCTATCCACAGAAGATATGTATGATAAATAATTACATAACCCTTGACATCTGTCACAATCATTGCTAGTAGGTATGTGACTTAAGCACTATGACAAAAGTATGCAACCTTCCCTACCTGTTTCCACATACAAGGTTTATGTACTCCATAACCAAAGTCACTCTAGACAATTATGGCTAAACATCATATGGTCAAGGAATTATAGGCCAGAAATAGGCTCCCAAAGTTTTTAAAAAAAGGCATTAGGCCTGCGATCCATTCTAATAACAAAAGTGATGTTTGTGATTCCTCTACATCAGGGCTGCACAACTCAAAATGTAAGGCGAACCGTAATACTTTATGAACAGCTTGTGCGGGCAAAAGGAAATAGGACACGGGGAAAGCTATTAAGGAAATAAGAAGAATAAAGAATATTTCGTTACCTCATGGACCACAAAGTGGATGCTGTGTGGCCCGTATGTTGTGCAGCCCTGCTCTACATTATTTTAATGAACACTTCCAAGTAAATATAGTAAAGTATTTTTAGCACCCACCTGAGAAGAGTAGTCCATGGCTTGACATTTGATACTGTAAGTCTGCTCTCTGTGTTTGGCTTTCCACATGTAGATGGGGTTACTGTGGAGGCGAATCTGAATTTCACACTGATTAATCAACCATCCCTTGCCAATATTCTCTTCCCCATCTGGAAAAGAAACGCCGATATGTAAATGATATACAAGTTACAAAGCAAAACATATTTTTTTAAAATTTAAATGGATTATAATTAAACCATATTTTAAAACCACAGGGCAGCTAAAAACCATTTTAGACTTTTCCGAAACAACCCTTTGAAAATGCTACAATTTTTTTTAAAATGTACATGTCCATATGTTAGGTGAATTGCTCACATGCATTATTATTTATATGTACATGTACAGATACATAATACTTAATGGCCTGGGATACATTTTTTTTTCAGAGGTAGTGCTGACCACGTTAGTTATAAAACAACTGCTCATTATCAATGGGAATTATAGAAAACATTTTTTTCTCATTAAGGAAAGAATTTCAAAGGGAAGCAGACAAAAAAATTATATCATAATTAATAAAGTAAATCCCATTTTCAGAAATTTCATCATTATTCTGAATGCTGTCATTACATGCCTTAAGATTTGAATATATTTTATGTACAACTCTCATTACATCACAGTTAATAGGGTTGCCTTTAAGTTAAGCTTTAAAAAATAAGAAGTTTTGTGACTCTCATAGAAAAATATTTAATTTACATCACAAAAATTGTAATACATTTTGTGTACCGTAGTTTCCAAAAAATGCCTCAGCCAATTCAAGGGTCATCTCACAACCTGGTTAAAGTAAATAAAGTATTTGAAAGCAGATATTCTATGCAATTTTAAAATGAAACAAAACATAATTTTTCACTCCTAGCGGCTTGTTTAATTTAATTGCTAAATATCTAATATATTAGAAAATGCTGCTGTACACTAGTCAAACTATGCTGCACACCAATCAACCTATGATGGCTTGGCAATGTTTTCCCCTCATATTTGCATTTAGTCAGAGTATGCTTGCAAGAACATATTTTATATATCTTTTAAAATTAAAATTGAAATCCTCAGCCCTGATATCCCTGGTCTAAGCTGTACGAGATCCCAGATAGGAACGACTCAAAGGTTGACCTAGGCTTAGATGCATGGATGAGGTGGAAAAAGACCTACGGCAGCTGGTAATCAAAGCATGAAAAGTAAAAGCATCAGTTAGGTCTGAGTGGAAGGAAGTGGTGAGGCAGACCAAAGCCCTACATGGGCTGTAGCACCACAGTGATGATTGGAATCAAAACAAATGAATCACCTTGTATAGTTAAGTATCTTGGTTTGATGTTGGTCTCCCACTTATACACAGTCATGGCATCAGTCGGAACAATAACAGAATCATGATTTGTCACAAATTTTCTCTGCTTATAAATAAAGTAGCGATAATGATAGGTGGTGCTTTGCTCTAGTAAGACCGAGCACGTCCACAGTTCACTGAGGATTAAAATTATGGAAATCATCACTTTTTATTCTTTAAAGTCAGACTGACAATATTTCATTAATAAATGCACACTGATCCAAAATAACACATAGCAAGGTTTAAGAAAAGATATGCATTAAGTGCCAGGATATGCATTTGAAATATCAAGTTTCTGTGGTGAAAATTTTTAAAATTTTTTAGTAACCTTTAAAAAAAAACAAACAATTTCTAACTTGCCATTTGTAAAAATGAGTCTTGGGAAGTGTTTTTATTAAATATTTACCCATTTTCATCTAAAGGATCTTTTTCCATCTCTAATGCTTTAAGTGGATTCCAAGCTCCAAGACGAATGTCATCTCCCACAAGGCCTACCATTTGTCCTTGGAATGTGTCCACAAAGACAGCGAATTTTACCCTCACACACATGACTGTTGTGTGACGTGAAGTAAGTATGGCAGCTTACTGAAAGACCTTTTTAAAGGTGAGTCTAACTAACTAATAAATTAATAATTTAAACCATTAAAGCTAATTTAAAATTAGCATATATGTTTAAGATTAAATAAAAAGCGAAGGACCAGCATTATTAAGTGTTCCTCTAGTGTTATCTGGAATGTAATCCTGAAAATAAAATAAAAAAGTCTAATATAATACAAAATCTATTCTACTATATATAAACAATGACGAATTAAGAGAGACATGGAGATGATATAATAAATAAGTATATTTGTGCCCTAGGAGATGATATAATAAATAAGTATATTTGTGCCCTAATATTTGTTAAAATTTTTAAAGTCCCAGCTTTCTAAAGTTAAGGCATGAAGCAATTCTAAACGTGTTACAGTTAACACTTAATTGAGGGTATAAACTCCAATCTCCAAATATTTTAATAGCCCCCTAACCAAAACTTGAACCAAACCTATTACATCAGGCAGATGTAGCCTACCCCACACCTTAGAAAAGTCCTAGATCGGCCCATGCATCCCTTATAGGCCTAGTTGTTGAAACTTAAAAATTGTGTAACATTGGTTTTCCGAATAATTCTTGAGCAATAACTTTCAATAAGAAAGATCCACTGAAACATTATGTGACCATGTATTTAATTTAGCCATTAAAACAGTTGGGAGTGCATCCTTATGACCCAAGGCTAACCCCCACACCACAGCTTTATTCACCAATGGCAATGGGGCTGGTAATCCTGCCTCAATGAAAGACAATACTTCAGTCCATACTCTGATATAGCTGTCAGAGCAGAATTTTTTTATTTTTGTCTATTACCAATAACTCTCACTTTAATAGTAAACATTTTTAATACACTTTTTTTAAACACCTTGAATCTTACATTTTTAAAAATGAATAAGAATATATTTCATATATAATATTATTCTTAGGCTAGCCATTGGGCTTATATATATTTCTGCCTACAATCTACATTTTCAGGCATTGCCTATAAATTTAATAAAGGCCTACATAATTGCAGTAATTATAATATATGTATGAAGTGAATAGGCAATAGCCCAATGCCAACATACATTTTACTTCTTTAGTTAAAAATACTCCTTCCTAACTAAGCAGTGTTGAACTTGAAATGAAGTTGCTTCATTGACTCTGTGATTTTTGTACTTTGAACCTCACATGTGACTTTCACATAAAAAAAAAACTTCTTAATATGGTGCTTCTTGCTATGTTAGGCCTTAATTTCAATAATTATGTCATACTAAATTAATCATAGTGTCATTTTACTCATACTCATATTTATTATAATTATAGTTTCCCAAAAATAGTCCATAGTCATTGTCAGTTAGTTATGTAAACTCTTAGGACAACATGTTTTTAATTTAATAAACAAAACTTGATTTAGGCCCTACTTAAGTTTTAATAGTTATAATTATAAGCTATAAGCAATACATTTTACAATTTAAACTTATATTTATATACTTAATAATACAAGTCATATATACTTTAGTAATATAATATATAATAATAGAATTTTTTGTATATTAGTATCATCCACAGGTGTGTTGCCTGATTTTTTAAAAATTGTCTTATTTTACCTACTTTTTGTACTTACCACTTAACCAGTTCAACTTTTAGTCTTTTACCTTTCTTTAGTTTTAGTCTTTATTAATAGTAATCTGTAGTTCAGAGGTCAGTTTAGTTCAGATTCCCTAGACTAGTTTATCTTCCTACTCCTAGTTAGATATTAGATTATTATTAGATAGTATACACTAGGCCGCCTAGGCCTAAGTCCTCAGGGGACTTACACTTACAACTCTTACAAGTAATAAAATAGTTAATTAATTTGAGTTAATAGTATTAAATACCTTAAAAGTTAAATCGTTTTAAATAAAACAATACAAGTCTTACAACTCACCAAAAAAATTAAAGTTTGAATAGTTAGGAATTTAGGAGTTATTTAATTGAAGTGATGCCAACAGATTGTACATAGTCTTGTATGGAACTAACTATTTAAAATATTTTATTTCTGGTGTAAAGACAATAACATATTGTTATATATGTCATGTCAACTCAAAACTAGGTTAACATTATTTTACTTTTACATATCACCTATTAGTGGCTATTAGGCTTAATATTAGAACTGGAATATTAAATTATCAATACTTTCTACTTCTCACTAACACACCCCACATTTAAGTCACACAACTTTATATTTAAAATTGGAACTTTACAAATATTTTATTTCACTCTTATAATTATTGTTTAACTCGTAATTTAAGTAGTTATATATAATAAGTAATATAAAACTCTTTTTCACAGTTTTAGTTGAATTAATTATCTGTATCTAACTATCTTGGGGTAACTTTTTAATCTATCGGTAATTTTAAAAATGTGTACCGTTACTTATATAAACATGATAAAATAAAAGATCAAGGACTTGTGTGAAGGGGATGATGTAGTCTTAATTTAAATGATGAAAAAGTGATCTGATAAGGAACGACAATTTAATTATTAATAAAACCTTGACGCTTAATATTTAATACATTGCATGCAATGAATGGTGCTGAGCCCAGCTCTGAAGAGGGCTTAATAGAGAGATTCCCCGTAAGTCAAGTTAAAGTTAAGATAACAGTTAAAGTTAAGTCGTACTTCTTCACTGTCCTCACACGACACCAAAGACTAGTAATAGTTAGTAACTAACTGAAATCAATTACTAATGGCCATCCATATAGTACGTATGCACTGGAAAAAAAATGTGGTGGGGGGGGGTCGACTTTGTGTAGGGCTTGCCGGTTTATTTGTTTTTGGTTTTTTTTCATGTTTTTTTGGGGGGTAATCAGTATCAGCAGAAAGTAAGTATATTTATTCACTTAATTCACACATGATTTTCATGGTGATAAAATAATTCTGCACTAATTTATAGTAATTACTAAATAAAATTATTTTATTCTGACAGTCCATAAAAATCCTATTTATATTTTGCTGTGAAGTGAATGAGGAACAGTTGGAAAATGAACTTTAGGAATGACTCGGAATGTCTAAATAACAGCAAAAGATTTTGATAGGATTTCTATTACCTGTTTATTAAAACAAAAGAAAAAATATTACATTTACATCCTTATAGTATGCAATGCATAACTCCATCTTGGCCTGTCTCAAGGCAGAGCCAAATTAATCACATCATTATTACTATCAATGGAAAATAAAGACACTCTCTGCAAGATGTACAAGTGATGCATCATTATCATGCTGACATTTGTGGTGACCTCATCCTTTCAGCAGCAAAGCTAAAACTTAACTCAAGAAGGCAAATATTGTTTGCGGAAAGCAGCATTTTGACATTGTGAACACCAAAGATAAGGAAAGACTTTGGTATAGCCCTAAAAAACAGATTGAGTGTCCTTAGAGATGAAACTTCAATAGAGCAACAACCCATGGCCATGGGGTAATAGTAGAGAGGAAGTCCTGGTTTATAGGATAAACTAAAGACTAAAGGAAAAATTTAAGAAGTAGCCAATAGACAGTAGTGGAGCCAGTCAGTGTACAGGGATTGAATGCATGAGTATGCAATACATAATTCTAGTATTGGTGGTTAAGGAAGGAAACTACCCTTCTTAAGCAAGGTTTTCAATTTTAAACTTTTAGTAAGTATTGTGAGCCATACAAGCAGAGCTCACAATCAGCTGGACATCCCTGGTAAATAACATCTTTTAAACATCTTGCTTTTGTGCTAAAGTAAAGCAGTCAGGAAAATGCAATATTTTTTCATTCTAGTAAGGTTTGCCTAAACTGAGATCTATATCTAACAATTATGTTTTTTGTTTCCAAATGTTTTAAATTATTTTCAGCATTACAAAACATACAAGGCATGTCAGTCTCAAGCTTTTATGGCAAGTTCTGTCACATTATTGGGAGGTAAAAAATTAAACTTTTTATCTTGAATTAAATTAAAGTGAATAAGGCAATACCCAATCTTAATGAAAAGAAGGTTTTAGTTTCTTTTTTATCAAACTAGATTACATCAATAAATTTAGAGAGCTCAGTGTGTTGCCCCTTGTGTTTATTTTTTAAAATTTTCAGTTTAAATATTCCAATCTGCAGAAATATAAAATAGTGTTTCTAAAAAGTTAGTTCAAGATTATAATTTTTCTGTAGCGATCAATTTAAAGGTAACAAAATCTTGTTTTATTAAAAGATCATATTTATGATATTGTTTGTTTACATGAGAATCAATTGTATCAACATTTTTACTCAAAATTACTTAACTATTTGTAGGTGCAGCAATAACCTATGTGCTCATGGATGTAGGTTACAAAAAATTTAAGCCTACAATCAGCAGAAACTGGCAAATAGCTGCACCTATTCTCATTGGAGCTTTATCCGCATACTTGGTTATAATGGGAAAAACCACCAATTGCCAAAACATGTGGATGGCTATGGAGGAGAGGCACTCAGTTTTAACTCCTGCTAATGGTTAGACTTTATTTCAGTTAAGACCATTATTTAAGTTATTAAATTTTATTAAAATCAAAATGTCATGACTCTTGGATACTGAAAATGTAAAAAATTTGCTATTAACAAAGCTAAATAAAAATATTTTCAAATAAATTTGTTTAATATTTTTTATTGATGTTACCTATTTTTATTTATTGATACTTTAATATATTGTTGAGTTTCTTGTTTTACTTTTACATTTGAATACAACACTATGATTAGAGTTTGTTTGTAAGGTCATCTTCAAAATATTCAAGCTGTTTGAAAGTTATCCACTGAATTCTCCTCCCCCTATCATCACAAATTTATGACACCCCCTCACCCCCAACCCTCATCTGAATGCAGACCTGTTTACTCTTATGATTTTGGCGTACTATGTACGATTTTGAGGTGTATATATTATATACTGTATGTTTATTTTTTTAATATTAAGATAATAACGATTTTGTGATGATATTGTACGATTTTAAGAGTGTGAGGGTAAACAGGTCTGTGAATGCATGACATCATTTATGGATGGTGCCTAACTTAGTTTCTGATTTTATTATTATAAAAATATTTTTCAGAACGTCTGGCCATGAGAACAAAATCAGATCAGTGACTGAGTGAGTGAACCTTCAATAATTAAATTGCCACAGAAGATGGTAAAGACATTAGATGACGATATCACAGGAGGGTTACTAATTCGTTTTTCATAGTCACCAGTGACAAATTTAAATATAATTTTTGTTATTTATCATTTTAACACAAGTCCTAAATCTCTCTCCCCCACTCCCCAATCCATTGTCCTAGATAATTTATTATTCCATCTTGGAAACCCTTCTAAATTTAAATATGTTTATGCAGAGGTCATCCATTACTTAAATATGCAATAGGGGGGGGGGGGGGGTTGGGGGTTTGATTACAAATATAGATTTGGCCTAGCCTTAGAGTCACCAAAAGGTGTTCAAACAAATGCATAACATGTGGAGGAAGTATGAGTCACAAATGAGCCTACTAATCTAATTAAACAACCCTAAAAATTAAAGTATGCATTCAAGTAACGAACTTTACAAGAATCCCTTTATAAGAATCCCAATTAGTGTCCCCCCGGGGCTTGCGACCGTACATTTTTTTCACGCCCCTGAACTATATTAATATTATATAGCAACCCACCCGCTTTTACACAGCAGATTAATTTCACCAACTATTTCAGAAAAAACAAGAAAATATTACGCACCAAACACACTTGCGATTTTTTTTTGTTTAGAATCTCATTTAGCACAGTTATCTGGAATTTCATTTTATCTTCCCCTTGAAAAACAGGAAAAACGGATTTTTGGAGGTTGGGCATTGGGGCTGAAAATTTGATAGAATGTGTTGTCATCAGCAATGAGTCTATGTGCCAAGTTTCAGCTCCATAGCTTGATGAAAAGTTGGCTAATTAGCCATCCTAAGATTTTGCCTGAAAGTCAGCCAGCCACCCACAAACAAAAATGAAGTTATAATATATATATATAAAGGATTTAAAAAGAGCTCATTGCTGGTTTCTTTGTTACCAAACTCATGCTGGTGTTAAATTTGCTATCTACACATCATCAGTGATAATTAAACCATTTGATGTTATGTTATATAAATTTTTAAAGCCATTAAAATTGACAAATGGTTTTTTTAAAAATATGTTAATTGATTTATATATTTATATCATATAATTATATGAAAGTAAAATAGAATTGTTAAGGTCAATTTCTGTTGACTCTTACCCACCCCCACCCCCCCTCCCTTTATTTTTTTGTTTACAATTGTCATTGTCAAACTTTTTCCAACCCCGCTCTACCCTATTTTGTTGATGTAACTAATGGACGGTCCCAAAATAATATTTGTTACAAAGGAATTTCGTATTCTTTTTAAAATGAGCCATTTGTAATAATTAAAAAAATGTTTTTCATGAAACTTGTTAAATAGATCTTTATATTTTATTGATTTATATTTTATAATAAAGAATGAATTTACTTGAATTATTTTATTTTAATGAGGGATAAATGAAAGTAGATTGAACTAATCACAAGTAAATTTGTACAAGCAAAATTATACTGTAACTAAAAATACTTTTTGGATCTTTTTAAACTCATTTGTAACTGCAGATAGTATTGAAGAATGAAAGGGATTTTGCATGCAAATATCACTACTATTATACTATGAAATGTCCTCAAAATAACTACTCAGAGTCAGAGATAAAAGAACTATTTAGAAAATTGAAGGTGACTTGTTGAATTAGCCTTTATATCTGTCATTAAAAACACTATTATGAATATTGTTCATGGTTTCCCAACCATTTCTATATTCTGCACCCCTACAAATTGTCTCATCCTCAGGGCTTAAAATAGTAACTTAAATTTAAATTAAAATTATGCATGTATAAAATTATTTATAATAACTTTTCCTTGCACTTGCATTCCCCTGATATTGATACGCCACCTTGCAACCGAGATTGGGAAACTGATGTACCATAACATTTGACTGATTAAGATGGATGAAATTGACCCAATGGAAAATGGAAATAAAATGAAATTTCAGATATTGTTATGGTTTTGTTTATCCCAAAGTTTTTGTAAATATTAAAATATTGAATTTGATTATATTTATAATTCATTTTCTATTTCTGAATGTTGCAACAATGCTGACCAACAAAATAGGTGTATACATCTAAAACTTCAGAATAAATTTGAAGACCTTGATTGAAAGTTAAATTATGGAAAGGTACCTCAAGTCTAAGCTGTGTAGATAATATCATTTGTGTCATTGTGCTAAATTTATTTATTTAGGCATTTTTATATAGCGCTTATCATAAAGCTCTAAGCGCTTTACAATTATTAAAACATGTAAACTAAGTAAATACAAATGAGACACTAGGATAGTAACTACTATTCTATAGAAAACGAAACAGAAAATTAGGTAGGGCAAGGAGGGTGCATCACAGGTCATAGGCGGACCTAAACAGATGAGTTTTAAGGGACTTTTTGAAAATGGACGAGGTTTCACTATGACGTATATGGAAGGGGAGCTGGTTCCAGAACGTGGGCCCATGGAAGTAAAAAGTAAAACCTCGATAAAGAAGTATAAAGTAAAACCTTGAATAACACACTTGATCAGTTATGCGATTTCTTATACTGAACATTCGCTGCTATGATTTTTCCAATTTAAATCAATGTAAATTCTATTTATCTGTTTCAGCCTTAGAAATTGTATAAATATATTACCGGTATTTATAACTACTAGTAAGTGTTTTTCTGCACTAAGAGTATATAGAAATTATGTCTCCCTACCTAACACTATCTTCATACAGCTGCTTTTCATTTCCTCAATGTTTTTCTAATTCCTATACTACAATGGTCCACAAACTCCAACCCACAGTGTCCCTGTGCCAGATTTGCAGTGACAAATATAGAAATAGACACATTGACCATCTATTTAGCCAATAATTCTTCCCATTGAAATATTCTTAATAAATTTTAATATAATGTTGATTAAAATTTTTAATTTTATGTTGATTAAAATTCCTTTAAATTTGTAGTAGTGCTGTTTCTCTGGATTTATTTAGCACTACAAATGATATGTTCAGTGTGAATTATTTCACTTTTTTTTTCAAACTATTGTCTAGCCCCTAAAGTGAACCGGTACCCTGATTAAAGTATGAGGACCCCTCCACTAGCACTTTATACTTTTGCTTCCTTAACACTGGTCACTCCAGTAGTCATAACAATCAGCTGCCTTTAATTTTAATTAATGCCTCTTTATAATATTGTTCAAAAGAATTGAACAGATCAATTTTGTATTGCTTGGCAATATCAGAACAGGAAGGCCATTATAATTATTGATTTTGTCATCATGATTAAAATATTAAATTTTTACTTCAACAATTCCTATTAATAACTATGTAGGCCCTACTTTCTAGGCAACATGACCATAGTTATGGCTAAAAATAAAAAACCCAAAAAAGGAAGAAATTTTTTTTTTTTAACTAGGTAATCTAAATTAAATTTTCATAATAGAAATGAAATTGAACTATTCCCCAAAATAGAGCTTGGCTTATGACTTCATCAGAACAGAAGCACAAATTTTAACTATTTCCTATAATAAAGTTATAACAATGTAACAAATAACATCACTATGTTTAATGCCCTTATCCAGTGGTTCTCAAACCTTCATGTTGTGGTGACCCCCACAATTATTTTTGTTTCTACTTTATGTTTTTAGATGGTCTTTAGGTGACACACACACCCACACCCCCCTCCTGTAAATATAAGGCTGGTTCGACCCCCAAAGGGGTCACGACTCACTGCCCTAAGCAATATTGAGCTTGTTGGATTGTGGGTACAGGAGTATTTTCATTACTTAAACTCAAGTAATCATTCACTAACTCCATTACTGATAATTAGCTCACAAAACTTGAACAGACTTATTCATTGAATGAGGCCTTCATAAGTTCATTATACAAGGTTACCATTGTAATTAAATACAAGTTTTTACAAGACATGCTATGCTAATACTAGTAATACTGATAGTACCCAATCCAAAAAGAACTTTAAAACTCAGGAGTACAAGTGTGTCAAAAAAGATAGAACACCATAGCAATTTTTGTTCAAAAAATTTTATTACAAAATTGGAATAATCTGGAAAATAGAGCAAAAAATGCTTCATCCAGAAAAAAAATATTTTAAAAAGTACATCACTCTGCGTCATTTTTACTAAAAAAAATTTTTAGTTTAAAAAATTGATTTCAAGAATATAAAAATATTTACAGGGAACTAAAATCAATTTTCGTTATCTTAAATATTTAAAGGAAATCATTTCCAAATAAACTGCTCTTAATATATTTTCTGTCTCAGGTTGATCCTGTAGTATAGGCCAAATCATGCCAAAGTGTCCTCGTATTATAGCCATTTTAATTGTTTCTATAGTATAGTAATAGTTACTATCCTAGTGTCTCATTTTTATTTTACTTAGCTTACATGTTTTCAGTAATTTTAAAGCGCTTAGAGCTTTAAGGTAAGCGCTATATAAAAATGCCTAAATAAATAAATATTTCCTGCTGGTAGTACACATGATTCACTATCCTCAAATTATGTCTACATACTAAATATTTTTCTTTGGGGACGCCGCTGCTTCATTCTTGTGTAAGACCCATGGCAACTGTTAAGAATTCATATTCAAAAGAAGAAGAATCTTTGCTTAAATATGTTAAATATGTTGTAAAGCTAATCTAATATAAAAAATTCCATTAAAAATGAGATTCAAATTTGTTATATTTTAATAAGTACTTTTACTAAAAGCAATTACAGTAAAATGAAACAGCCAATTTATTAGTTCAGCTGTCCTTCCTCTTCTTCTCCATCTTCAAATTCTCCTTCATCTTCTGCTGTAGCATCTTGATATTGTTGGTATTCAGAGATCAAATCATTCATATTTGATTCTGCTTCTGTGAATTCCATTTCATCCATACCTTCCCCAGTATACCAGTGAAGAAAAGCTTTGCGGCGGAACATAGCTGAAAAAATAATGCATATAAATGAGTGCCTCTAACTCCATATTATCAATGTTAATAGGCATATATTTTAATTTAAAATTATTTGCGTTGTAGCTGAAATTAATGATTGACTGTTTATAATTTCTCTTATATTATCATTCAGTAAAAAACGAACTAATATTTTCAAAACCAATAATTGGTCAGTAATTAACATCCTCTATTTGATAGCAGTGCACATCATTTGCACTTCAAAAAACATTGCATATCCTCTTTGTAGGCAAAAAGCCATCTGAGCTTGTTACTCAGACTATGAAATTACCAAATTATCCATATTATAATTTAAGTATAACATAATATGCAAGTGCAATTATCACCAAAGTTATTCTTTTATTTTAGGACAAGGTGTACTCAATATAAAAAGCTTTCAGGAACTTACCAGTAAATTGTTCTGAAATGCGCTTGAATAGTTCTTGTATTGCAGTACTGTTACCAATAAAAGTTGCTGACATCTGTGATAAAAGCGATGAAAATACAGTAATCGACAATTCAAAATACCTGTACAAGTAATGTTAAAATATTTCAGATTTTTACAAATCTATTTCAATATCCAACCCCAAATTTAAACTATTACCTTTTTGGGCCGAGCATTTCACAGTTAAAAGGCAATATTTTCTTAAAGCAAGGCAAGATAAAATATCATTTATAATTTAGTCTGATAAATTAGGAAGTTTACTCAGAGAAAAATTTTATGAACTATCCAAAAAGGCTATACCTTGAGGCCTCGTGGAGGGATGTCACAGACAGCAGTCTTCACATTGTTTGGAATCCATTCTACAAAGTAGGATGAGTTTTTATTTTGGACATTGAGCATTTGCTCATCTACCTCCTTCATGGACATACGACCACGGAATATTGCTGCAACAGTAAGGTAGCGTCCATGTCGTGGGTCACAGGCAGCCATCATATTCTTAGCATCGAACATCTGTTGGGTGAGCTCAGGCACAGTGAGGGCCCTAAAAACAAAAATGAACAGATATTTTAAAAGTTACCATTTTATTATAATTATATGATAGAAAAGAATCATAAATTTTACCTAATTTGGGTTTAGTAGTCTTATTCAACAATCGTAATTTCTCTGAATATAAATGAAATATATTCCCAGAAAATGTAGATTATTATTATACCTTGTAATGTAATAAAAACAACATATACTTGAGAATATTATTAAATTATGTTCATTTTTGCACACGCTTTGACTGAAAATAATTAAGTGGAAATTATTTAGAATTGTATATATTGGAATATATAACCCATTCTTTACCTGTACTGCTGGCTACCTCGAGAGGTAAGAGGTGCAAACCCAGGCATGAAGAAGTGAAGACGAGGGAACGGTACCATATTGACTGCCAATTTTCTTAAGTCTGCATTTAACTGTCCTGGAAATCTGAGACAAGTTGTAACTCCTGACATGGTTGCACTGACCAAGTGATTAAGATCTCCATAGGTTGGTGTTGTCAGCTTTAGAGTTCTAAAGCATATGTCATAAAGTGCTTCATTGTCAATACAGTAGGTTTCATCTGTGTTTTCCACCAGCTGGTGAACTGACAGAGTAGCGTTGTATGGTTCCACCACTGTATCCGATACCTGGGTATTAAAATTGTTTCAAAATGTTATTTTTACCCCTTGAATAATAGCCACTGTAACATCTTTTGTAATAGCATGTATGACTATATGGATGTTCCTTAACTTATTATTGTAATAGGTACTGTCTAAATTCAGAGGTTCCCAAACGGTTGTCTCATAGACCACTTGCCATGTTTTTTTGGTTTTGGGTAGACCCCATGCTTACCTGATATTAAACGATATTGATTTTTTGCAAATTCATTAACTTCAACTGTATTTTTGACAGTCGGTATAGTACTACTCCCTTTGAAAGATTTAAATTTATAACAGTAATGAAGTGTAGTGTGAAAAACTTTAATAAAAAAGATGTTAAGTTTTATACATTTATAAATTAAATTCAAATTAAAATGAACCAAATTAAAATTAACTTTCTTCTACATAAAATAACTAAGCAAAAAATAAATGCTTTTAGTGTGAGGGATGAACCTGTTTTAAGAATAAATTTTCAACATTTGGCATCAATTTAGTTAGGTTTAATTTCAAATATCCTGGGTTAATAATGTCTAGTTAAGTCAAAACATCCTCAAACCTAGTTTCAAAATCTGAATAGAAGCCATTTAAATGTTAAACGTAGGTTGAAATGTCGTCTTCCTAGCAGTTTGTGACAAATTGGGGAACTGGGAAAATTCTTACCGCCCAGTGTTTTGCTTCATTTGCTTAATTCTGGCAAGAAACGCTGAAATATTGGACTTTGTTTTAATCAAATTTAGACTATCAGATTGTAACTGCAAGTTAACCATATTAAATTGAGTAAAAAAAAAACTGTTTAATAGGCAATGTCTATTTTACACTAAATTCCTGTTCAAATTTGATCTTTAGCATCCAGAAGCTTCACTTAAAAACCAAGAAACAAATCTCTGTGATCTTGTGCGCAGATAAAGTTGGAGGTTTAGCAAGCTAAAGAGTTGACACAAGCTACAATTTACTGCGAAAAGATACTTTTTTTTTTTTTTTTTTTTTACTATAGATATAGAATTAAAACCAAAATTGTTTTTTATACTGAAAATGCCTTAGAGGGCCACTTAATAATCAGTTAAAAAAAAAAATAAAATAAAAAAAAAAAAAAAAAAAAAAAAAAACTACAATTTATTTCAAAAAAATATTTTTTTTTTTTTTTTTTTTTTTACTATAGATATAGAATTAAAACCAAAATTGTTTTTTATACTGAAAATGCCTTAGAGGGCCACTTAATAATCAGTTGCCGGGCCGCCGTTTTCCCACCCCTGTTCTAACCGCATGCAGTGGTGTTTAATTGCAAACAATGACTTACTTTAGGAGATGGTACAACAGAGAAGGTGACCATGATTCTATCAGGATACTCCTCACGAATCTTGCTAATAAGTAGGGTCCCCATTCCCGAACCAGTTCCACCGCCAAGTGAGTGAGTGAGCTGAAACCCTAAGTAGTGCAAAATTTAAGATCAAAGCAAGTTAGAGATAAATTATATAATGAACAATTGTTTGAACATAAATCAGAGAAATAAATGCTTAAGTTTTTTTAAAAATCTCATTCTTACCTTGTAAGCAGTCACACCCTTCAGCTTCTTTACGGACAACATCTAAGACTGAATCCACCAGCTCAGCACCTTCTGTGTAGTGACCTTTTGCCCAATTGTTACCTGCACCTGATTGACCAAACACAAAATTGTCTGGCCGAAATAGTTGACCAAAGGGACCTGAACGGACACTGTCCATAGTACCAGGTTCAAGATCCACCAACACAGCTCTTGGGACATATTTACCACCTGTCAAAATATAATTGTAATAATTTAACATGAGCTGACATAAAGAAAGTTGTTTTTTTAATTGTCATAATGTACTACTTGTTGCCTCTAAATATTAAATAAATATAAATTAATGAACCCTAAACAAAACAAAAAAAACCCTCCAAAAAATAAAAATTTTCCTAAAAAATAATAACATTCAACTTTTTCTATAATATTAATATAAACAAGAGATAACTTAAGTATCTTCAAAATCAAATTGTAGGGTAGAAAAAAAAAAAAGATAAATGTAGCATTGTACGACAATTATTGGACTAACCTGAAGCTTCATTATAATAGACATTTATTCTCTCAAGCTGTAGATCACTATCACCATGGTAAGTGCCAGTTGGATCAATCCCATGCTCATCAGAAATAACTTCCCAGAACTGAAAATTATTTATAAATTTTTAATTATAATGTTAAATATGATGATTAAGTGTTGGATGATAAATGTTTTAATGAGACAATGTATCTAGCATAAATTGCTTCTGGAAATTAGCACAAAGCCAATTTGTTCAAACAGAAATAATAGAAGAATAAAAATAATTTTATCAAACAGTTTACATTTTCCCCCATTTCTCATATTGGTTTTGAACAAATTAGTACCGGGTAAGGACTATTACTGATAATCATTATCATAAATATAATTAAATTATAATACATTTATTTATAGAAATTAAAATATTTACATCATTTTTATTTATTGTAAATATATTGTTTACTTGTTTAGTCAATTCAACAAATCAACATGGCAACCGCCAAAAATTTAGATATGGGCCAGTGCTCCATTAGTAGTACCGCTTAACGAATGGGCCTACCTGGGCAATGCCAAGGGGCTCAGTGCATTACTTTGCCCAGGGCCTCCCGTTGCTATGTGATGGCAATCATCACTGGGCTTGATTATATAGTATAGTATAGCAGCATAGCCTACCAGTATTTCCCAATGTTGGTGAAATAGTGGGCAATGTTAGACAAGTCACTTCTTTTTAAGTTAGCCCAATTTTTTTGTTCACCACCATATGTATTTAAATTCAATACAATTATATTTCACATATATTGTAAATTAGTCTATATTTTTTTTTTATCTTACAACTTGAATCTCAAGGCTCAAGGCGCAGGAAGTGAAAATTATAATTCCATTTACCCTGAAGTCTGAAGGTTGCAAGGAAACCAATATATTTTTAAAAAGCTCTTCTAATGGGGTGTGAGTGTGTGTGTTGGTGTGAAGAGACAAACATGGGGCAAATATGGTTGGGAAACACTCTAGACTAGAGTGTTTCCCACTCTAGAAGAATCATCAAGTTAGTAATGATTATTTATTTTACATCACTTTTCCATCTCAAAGTGTCTTATAGTATAGGCCTAAAATTACTGGCATATAAATTAATGCTGCAGGTATCTACTCCTGAATGTGAGCCATCTTAACAGCCTTAACAGTGACACTGAATGATTGATATTATAAATCCTAAGTGCCACACAGTGGTGGCCATGCCATTTGCATGCTAAGGAGTCTGGTTAGTTGTAGATATTGTTTTGAAGGAAATGCTAAAACATGAAATGGCTCTTTTGAGAACACTTGCCATTGCAAAAAGTTATATAGTATAGGCCTAAGGCTAAGACTAAGGGGCCTATTGTTGAATGCCTTTAGGCTTACTTTAGGTGATTATTCTTCAGGAGATTGCGGATGTGATTGTAACTATTCTTTAAGAACCTCCTGGACCTAGGTAGGAATTAATTTTTACATTCTGATAATCACTTGGTGACTCTATTCAAACATTAGGCTAATTTAAATGCGAAAATGTAAGTAAATTAATTATTGATTAATTTTTACATTTCAAAAATAACTTGTGACAAAGGTGTCTTGAATAATTTTGCAAACAATTGCCAACATGATTTGGCAATTATTGTCTTTTTCATTTAAATTAATAGATATAACTAACTTATAACACAGATTGAGAGTTGCTTGATTCAAGTCTTGCCCTGGTGCAACTTTCTGCCAATAATTTAGCTGCAGTGCTGCAGACTTAGAGATTTTCTTTCAAGCCTTTTTTTTCTTCAAAATAAAAATCATCAACTGCTCAATTGCGCACCGTCCCCCAAGCTGTCATTTGAGTGTGAGAATCATTGATATTAATATTATTATTTTAATATTTAAAAGAAGTGATAACCCGAAATTGTACCGTTTTCTTTGTAACTGACATAGTGCAGATACGCACCACAAAGTTGAACTTGGCATCTTGAAATTTATTGTTTAGCCTAATAATTATTTGGTGAAACGATAATTTACCTACTGAACTCAATCAAAATCAATGACTCACGTCTCACGTACTGCGTATTTACTAGACTAGGCCTATAGTCTTACTTTAGTTTTAGTCTCATATTAAAAGAAGTGATAACCCGAAATGTTTCTGTTTTCTTAGTAACTGACATAGTACAGTGTACAGCTAAGCACCAAAGTTGAACCTGGCATCTTGAAATGAAATGTATTGGTAATAATTATTTGCTGAAACGATAATTTACCTACTGAACTCAATGACTCGCATACTCGTCAACCGTTCTGCGCATTTAGTATTTACTAGTACTAGGCTATGCCTACAGCCTATGATAACTGGTTAAAACGAACGCATTTTTGATCAGAGAAAAGTAATTCCTTTATTACCTTGGCGCCTATCTGGTTTCCGCATTGACCAGCTTGTAAATGAACAATTTCACGCATTTTTCTAATTATTGCTTAATTTATTATATTAGAATTTACCAACACTACTTCTCTACTTTGAAAGCGGTTAACACTGAGTATGACATGCGCAATAACAAACTCAATCCCATAATGCCTCTGCACGTGCGCTTTCTTATTGGATGGAAATAATGTCACCAAAGAAATACAGGGGCGTTTCTAATATCACCACTTTCGGGCTACTTAGCGTTGGCATTCTATCAATTGTACGTAGATTTATGATTTGGGACATTATTCGGTAAATCGTTAAAATATAAACATAAAAGACTTTTTTTAAAAAAGCTGATTTAAAAATCATATGCTTTGTTAATTAAAAAATATCGAATAAATAATTAGCACGAGATTCATTCACACCAGTCAGTTAAGTCTTTGATAAGTAGGCCTGAGTCTAAGTGGACAGCCAGACCCGTTGAGTGACCCTGTGATCCCTGCAGATGAAGGGGACCTATGATATTAAAGGGGTCCAAAGTTGTGATGTGAACAAAATTAAGTGATCCAATTTGAAAGAAAGGGGCACAAAACGGAAAAGTTGAAAAAGTGAGGGGCGGGGGCTCTCAAAACGACATGATGGCCTTGTGTTAGGGTTAAAAATTATTTAATGTAAGAATTTTGAAATTAATCCACGGGACAAGGTTGGGATTTCCCACAATTTATATCATTCACAATAGTCTATTTGAAACCTCCTCACAATGCTTTACAACAACCGAAACGCACTGTTGGCCTAAATCTAAAACTACGAATCTCCAGCTTTACAAGGCGATCACGAACACTAGCAAGAAAAGAACAAAAAAAAATTATAGTCAATTGCACTTAAAAAATTCGATGAGACCCCTTATTAGTAACGGGGCCAGTAAAGTAAAATTAATAACGCTACAAATTCTTAGTTGGAGAAACATTAAAGTTATCGCAACTTTTTATCATATGGAAATATCATGCAATTTTTTTTTTTAATTTAAAAGCTCCTTACCCTAGTGCTTATGAAGGAGCCGCCTTTACATCTTAATTAGTTAAGAGCGCGCCTTGAGAGTTGAACTTCCCCCACGTGCAATTTTCTCAAGGACTTTTCTTTTCCCTCCCACTTGTTAAATTTAAATTTCGAAATGAGCGCAGCTCGCACTTATTTTTAGCGAAAACTGACTCGGCTTAAATCAATCAGTTTAAGCCTAGTATGGCCAGTGGCGAACAATAATTAAGCAACAATAAATCAAACCTTTGCATAAATGACCAAGCTTCTCCGCTTCAGCTAAAGCAGGGTTACTAACAAATCGTAAATTTACGAACATCTTTAAAAAATTTGACATTCATTTTTTTTAAATTTTTTTTTTTTTGGGGTGGGGTGGGGGTAAATGATCATTTTAGAATATCTTTTTTAAACAGTTAAGACAACATTTTAGACAATTAAGAATAGTAACTTGTGCCTTTCACCGATTACAATTAGTCGAACTAATGAAATACGGATACGCTCGATATATTTGATTATCTGTAAATTTATGGCGAATAGTGGTCTATAATTTTAATACAGTTCTTGTTAAGTCTCAAACATTGGCAATCTGTTTTCAAATTATATTTCATCATAAAATCATAGTTTTTGAAGTAGGGTTCTCTCTCTCTCACACACACACACAGTCTCATATCAACCCCTTCAGTATCTTGCATATGCTGATGACATAGCACTGCTAGGGAGAAGTATTAAAAACGTATCAAAATCCTTTATTGAATTAGAGGACGCCTCACTACCAGCAAGGCTGGAAGTTAACCAAAACACAAAATGCATGACTATGATAAAAGAAGAACAAACAGATTAAGCCAATAAAATTAGAAACCATACGTTTGAAAAAGTAAATCAATTCAAATACCTGGGATCTTTATTAAATGAAAGAAACAAATTACTAGCGGAAATAAAAGAAAGAATATCAGCCTGAAACAGGGCATACTTCAGTAGTCAGAAAATACTCAAAAGTAAAAACATTACAAGAGTAACAAAGAAAACTATTTATAAAAATGTAATCAGACCATTTGCAACATATGCAAGTGAAACTTGGACCCTAACAAAACAGCAGAAAACCTATTAAACACATGGGAGAGAAACGTTCTCAGGAAAATATATGGACCAAACAAGGATGAATATGGATGGAGAATACGAACCAACCAGGAATTGTACAATCTATTTCAGGATCCACGATAATAGAAATAACAAAGGGCAGACTACGCTGGGCAGGACACTTAAAGAAAATGCCATATGACAGAGGAGTGAAGAGTGTGCATCACCAACTCCCCCCCCCCCCCCCCCTTAGGAGATATGCCTGAAAGAAACTCTGCATACATGTAAATACATGTCAATGTATGCACTTTTTTTCTCATTTGTTCTAATTTTCAACGTGCATAAGATGATTACGTCTTCTTCTTTCAAATCATTGTGCATCATCATTATTTAGTGTTGACCAGCAAATATCACCATCCCTAAACAATAGGATAAACTTTGGTAAGAGTATCCAATCATCTGTCCTTTTCAACTCAGTGGATATCCCATAAAGTGATACCTTTGATTGGTTCAATCTAAACATTTAAAGTCATAAAAGTCATAATTAATCTTTGAACCTGATTTCTTTATTGCCAAACCAACACTAAATTTGAGGTTCCCCTTTGCTTTCACATTCCCAAACTTGCTTGGCTGGACATTTAACAGTCAGAAAACAAAGCGCACTCGACCATCTAACTATCTCCCCTCCCCACCCATGCATAACTGGACATTTAACACAAATAGTAAACCCCACCTCCGACTGTACTGTTGTATATCAACAGGGTGATAAGTATGCACATGATAAGTATCCACATTCTAGTGTCGTAACACCTGTATAGACATATTCTAACGATTTTAAATACACCACATCTTACTGCACACACGGACTCTTCGTGCTTGCTTTTACGTATTCCAATAATAAGATATCTAACGGCATATTCTCTAACCAAATGACCCCTCTCTGGTCAAAACAATAAGAACGTTTTCGATTTAGCATCAATTGATAAAACGTCCATTTAAAGGAGCTAGGCGCTAAAATTTGCTTTTGAAACAAACAACCGGTCGTTGATTATCACAAAAATTTAATGGAATTAATTCATCATTACTTATTAATATTATTTTGTAAATGAGATATTTTAATATTATTATTTGTTTTAAAAAAAACAACAACATGCAGATGCAATATAGAATATAAGTATCAGAGGCGTAGCGAGGGTGTTTGGCACCCGGGGACAAGATTCGCGCCCGGGGACAAGATCCATTTTAAAGCGTCCCTTTTTCTTTTTTTAAACTCTCAAACACATTATTTTTAACAATAATATAACATAAAAACATATTTTTGCGCACCTAACTAGCTTGCGCCCGGGGACATCTGTCCCCCCTGCCCCCCTCGCTACGCCTCTGAGAAGTATTAAAAAAGTTAGGCCAATCGCTTCGCGTCTCAGTTTACTATAGCAAACGCTAGGTAGGTCAGCTGATGTATATAAACAAAGGAGACTGAAATATAGTTGGTGGGGTGTTGTTGGGAATGGAGAGAGCGATTGAAAGACAGAAATCACAGTCGCGTAGTCTGCTATATTTTACACTGCTGTGTGAACACTGAACACGTTTGCGTAGGTACAGATGGCATTCATAGCAGTCGCTCAATAATAATGCAGACCTTAGGAACTACTTAGCGCTGCCGACTACTAGTACTATTACTATTACAAAACTGAGCTATGAAACTGAGCGACAGTTCTAACAATAGACTTCATCTGCCACTAATAATCTAATAATAGGTCATCTGACCGTGTTGTGTAGAAAAGTTGAGAGCATGTATCGCATCGGTTTTCAGAAAAAAATTAACATTCCTTTTAAGTGTTTTACTCATTTCGCTCCGGGTTGGGGGGATGGGCACTTGATTTACCCGGGGGGGGGGGGCAGTGCCCTCGGAGAGATGCATGAAAGAAACCCTGCTCTAAGCGCATTGCAGTATCCGTATGCGCAACATAAGCCTGCAGGGCCGTCGCCACGCATGCTGTAGTATATTTATACTATACCTAAGCCTAATAATAGCTCCTAATCCAGTCAACACAATATTCGGAAACTAAGCGAGTGAACAAATATCCGCTATGACGCGTACCATTATGACCAGCAAGGCCCCAGTACGACTATAAAGTGTCTTAATATCCTATCGGCGGAATATATAACGTCAACGGCCCTGCGAAATTCAATTTGCCCAACGCCCCGCACCCTCCTAGCGGCAGCCCTGGGCAAAGATAGAGTGTTTGGCGCCCGGGGACAAGATTCGTGTTTAAAGAGCCTTCCTTTCTTTTTTCAACTCTCAAACACATTATTTTAATCAATAAAATAATATCAAAGCACATTTTAGTCTGGCGCCCAGGGACATCTGTACCCCCTGCCCCACCTTAGCTACGCCTCTGATTTGCTTCCAGAACGATTTAATTTACTGGTTAGTTGGTTAGTAATATGCTAGTGGTTACACTGGTCCATAATTCTATGTAGAAATTCAGCGTAAGAATAAGACTGTATGTTCAACCTTCACAATCTCATTGTTACAAGTCAATTTGGTTGAGCTAATAAGTGATTATAACAATTCCTAATATAAGTCATGATTGCATTTTATCGTCCTCTGTAATTGGCTATCTCTCGCTCTATCATACAAAGCTAAAAACATTTAAGTAGGCTTTCACATTCTAAGTTAAAGAACGCTAGTAACATTTTCAACATTTCCATTTCTAATTTTCCATTTTAAGAAAATAATTGACTGAATATAATTCAGGCTTAAAGTCTCTATATTAAACTATTTGCGAATATCTACATTTACAGGCAATTTTAATGTTTTTAAAAATATGTATATGCCCATTATATTTTAGACGATAACTATTTGGTTTAGTTTAGGACTGACTGTGTTAGCGGGTGTTTACAACTTCCTGTACAAAATCAAGATGGTGGACAAAACATTGAAAACGTAAACGAAAACATTTTGGCTAAGAAACATTTTAAAACTCGCTTACTAATGCAATGGAATTAAATTAAATGTAAGGATTATATTTATAATTTTGTCTTATTAAATTTTAAACGTTGATATATTTATAATTATTTTGAGAACAGGAGTTTATAATATTTAGAAAAGAAACAAATGTTGCTTACTTATTTAACTACTTAACTACTTAACTTACTTGTAATTTTAAAATGTAATTTTTCACCAGTGACCAGGAAAAAAAATTTAATAAAAATGGAATTTGAATGAGAATGTGATCACTAGTTATCACTTTAAAGCCCAGTCGACAGTAGGCCTATTGAGTAAAATAGAGTATAGGCAATGCCGCCTATGTCTATCTAGTATCTATGAATAATGAATAATTACTGCAATGACTAGGCCTAGGCTTATTGAACTTATCCCTTAGTAAAATTAAAAATGAGTTGGCTGCTAGGGTGTATAAGTTAAATAAATAAGTATAGTAGTGAATTGAATATTGTTTAAAGAGTAAGTATAATACTCTGTCTGTATACAGAGTGACAACATAATTTGCTCAATACTGTATACCTGAACACTAACTGACTAACTGTACTGAGTACTGTTTAAGCTATTTTAATTTTGCGCCAGGTCCAACTATTCACTTTCTTTGAATTAAGTCTTAAGTCTATTGTTGGGATCCTCCAAAGTGACATAACAATAACTAGGGTGAGACAAATGATTTTTCAAATCTGCAAAAATTTGGACCAATTTAAGGAGACTAGGCCATGGCATCATTTATGGTCTCCCTTTGTTGTGTTTAAGTAGGCCTTCATAAAGATTTATGACATGTTTGCCTTATTATAAAAACAAAACTATTTTAAAAGAAGGCTACAAAGCTCTTCCAGGGTATTTTCACCACAGGTTTTGATATTGCAGAAGTGTGATTATTATGATGATAGATTTTGACTTTTCCGACTTCTTTTGGATTTTATTTTTGGTGGAAACTGTAAATATGTGTGAAAAAGTATATTGGAATGAAACTGTAACTGTAATTTGGGTTTTAATTACGTTGAGTATATAATACAAAAATTATGCCTATGCTTTTTGCTGCATTTTAAAACTTTACTGTTTCACCATGGAGCATAGCATATGTCAGGAAAGCCAGTACTGATAAATTTTAGAGTTTAGGATAGGTATAGTGACAAATATTAGGGTTCAGGCTAAGTAACGTGATGAGTTTTAGGGTAGGTTAGTGATAAATTTAGGGTGTGGGCTAGGTTTAGCGATAAAATTTTGCTTTGTGTGCCCATTTTCATTTTTGTTTCCGCTATCTTGTTGTGGAGTCACTTAGTGATGTTTTCAACAAAGATGGCAACCATGACAGCCAAATATGGAGGGTTGGCCTAGATATTCTACTGCTAAGTACACCCATGGCTTGAGCGGAATGTTTCACAAGAATCTTATGCCCCCTATCCCATTTTTTCTATGAGAAGAAATAAGCAATATCTCGATATGCTGGCATAATTACATTACAATCAGTTATTGCCTCATGACCATTGTCAAGCTGCTCAGAGATTCTGGAAAAAAAAATAGAGCTTCAAAGAAAGTAAATTCACATGAGAAATATGATAGAATGAATAGTCTTTCTTTCCCGATATAACCAACACTCTCAATGGGACTTTTCAGACCTTGTGTGTTTCCCAGCAGGCAGTGAAGTACTTTGAATAAATGCAATCCGGGGGGCAAAGTCCTAAAATTGTGTCCCTACATTCTACATACATCTATTATATTGTGAAGGTAATTAAGATAACAAAAGTGTTGCTCCCAAACCTTCACCCCCTTAAATAAGCCAACGATTCAGGTATCAACCATAGGTCGCGGTTTTAACTCTTAAATTAAAATTAATGTAAGCCTAGTTATCGGTAGTGATCTATTACTAACTAGACCTTTTGTAGGGCCTTTAAGCCCTAACTATTACCTTAATTAGGCCTACTAGGCTACTTACTACAATTAATATTATTACTATTAAAATCAATTCAAATTCAGTAGAATTGCTGAAATCTTTTATTATATGGTAGTTGGTAGTAAATGATAAATAGTGTATGGTGTATATTTGGCCTGTCCCATGTCAAATTCTTTAAAAAGAATAAACTTATTTTATTAGGCCGTCCCATAAGGTATTTTCAATTAAATTAAATACAATTATTATCATAATCATGCCTAAAAAAACTTTTCTTTACAAAAAAAGTCTATCCAGATGGGAAATAAAAAGTTTATAATGTGAAATATTAAAATAAAATTACTGATGAGTGGACTTAATTTACTATGTGAAAATACTAGACTACAGGCAATTGCTTTGACTTTGTTTCCATTTTTGGTACTTGTTTAGCATTGATGTGCACTTCTGAATGTACCACGGTAACAATATTAAAATAGGTAGCTTTTTTAAGGTTAAATCTTGTCCTAGCCATTCAGCATTATAGAAAATGGACTATAGTGTAACTATTAATACTTAATTTTGTATGCTGTCACCATCTTGTCTTCAGGAAAGATATCTAGAAATATTTTATGACTCAGCATTAATTAATACATTTAAAAAAACAAAGGTAGTATATAGGAATTGGCTGACCTTATGTTCCATCTAAAACTGAAAAAACTTGTAACTATCGAACCTACTTTGCCTTGGGTACCCAGAAGAGCAGCAAAAGAGACAAAAAAGTACTCAAAATTTAATTGATTATCTGTGGCCATCTATCAGATAGTTAGATGAAAAGTTGAAATTGAATTTTCCATACTATGTTAAATTGTATGCTAGTACATGTCAATAAAGTAATATGGCTAAAATTTTCATATTAAATTTCATCCCAGACATAGTTTTTGAATGAAAGCTGGTTGGCGTTGCTAAGCAGTAAAGAGGTGATACAGAGGACCAAAGTTTAATCACAATGTCTTTGTTTAAACGCCTGCTTAATAAAAATCCTGATGATGCCAAATCTCCGGGCACCCCGCCGCACGGCATGCAGACCATGGGAGCCCAACTTCAGAGGAGGTTTGCCAAAGGAGTGCAATACAATAGTGAGTTCATAGATGTAGCTTTAACATTTGAGCTTATCACTTAAAACACCCAACAGTTTTAATTTATTTTATAACATAAATATTTAATCAGAAAATATAAGTTGGAGCAAATGACACAAGGCCCACATTTTTCTCTGTTCTTATAAATGTGCCTTTGGGCAGTTTGATAGACTACTGTTGAAGACAGGTTGATGTTTTAATTTGATGGGATGTCTGAAATTTTAGATGCAACATTTAGGAAGGTATGAATTAGGTGTAAAATCATTTATACTTAATTTACTATTCAACCAATTGGTCGGAAATCATTCACTGTAAATACTGGGCTTTAATTTCTAAATTCACAAAACCATTAGGGTCTAAAAAGTTTTCGTCCTGAACTCTGACACTGATTTAGAGTTATCCTAGCTTCTTCCCATGATTCAGGGCTGTTTCCATTTTGAAGGTGAAGACTACTCATGAAAAGGCCATGGAAAAAAAACAATTCATGTGATGAATAAAAGTTTTTAAATATATTCTTTGTATTGAAAGTATTGTTATTTCATTATTTCCAGTGAAAATTGTCATCAGGGGTGACAAAAATGTTGGTAAAACTTGTCTGTTTTACCGTCTACAAGGACAAAAATTCAAGGAGGAATATATACCAACAGATGAGATCCAGGTACTTAGACATTTTGAAAATTCCCATTACAGTTTAATGAGAGTTAAGAAAAGTTCATTTGAAAATAATTATGTTAATATTAAAAGATAAAATATTTTCTTAAATTTTTACTAAGGACCGAAACAACATTGTAACTTTGTTTGTTTCAGGTGGCATCCATACAGTGGAACTATAGAGCAACAGATGATGTGGTCAAAGTGGAAGTATGGGATGTTGTGGACAAGGGAAGAAAGCGAAGAAAACTGGATGGACTGAAGATGGACAATGCTGAAGCTTCTGTAAGTCGTCAGGTTTACCAGCCATGGAAGTCATAATGATTGATGGAAGTCATGATGATTGATGGAAGTCATGATGTTTGATGGAAGTCATGATGATTGATGGAAGTCATGATGTTTGATGGAAGTGATAATGATTGATGGAAGTCATGGTGTTTGATGGAAGTAATAATGATTGATGGAAGTCATGATGTTTGATGGAAGTGATAATGATTGATGGAAGTCATGATGATTGGGTACTTTACCACAGAGATCTGGAAGTGACACTGCTTTTTGTCTCATGTGATATTATGTAGATTGTGCATTTTAATCATTAAAAATTAGTTTTACATGCAAGCTAAAAGCTATAATAAAACACATACCCAAATTTGCTGACAATATTTTTAGTACAGTTATTCTTGTATTAAATAAATATTGTCTCTGAGCAGTGACAAGCAGTAATAATTTCATTTCAAGCTTCCACATATACTGATCTACCATTTCCTTCACACTCTTTGAACGCAGTCCCTTATAAGTTATCTTCGATGTTGTTAAATGTACTTAAAAATCTTTCTTTCATTTTGCTTATTCAGACACCGGAGGAACCTTGCCTTGACGCAGAATTCTTGGATGTGTATAAAGGGACCCATGGCGTGGTGTTTGTTTTTGACATAACCAAACAGTGGTGAGTTGTCTGTGGAGTTTTTTTTTTTATTTACAGCCAAATACCTATCGGCCATAAAAATATGGATCAATTGCCTGGATGTAGCGTTTAAGCACACGATTTTTCTCACACTTACTGTTACCGTTTTCATAAAACTTTGTGAGCAAATATAGTGTTATTGAGCTTGTTAAAATAAATTGATTTTGGAATTGTGAACTGTTAACTTTGAGAATTAAATTATTATTATTTTCTTATGTTATAATTAAAGGGAAGAACTTTTTAAATAGACTTGTATCTCAGTTTTGTGACAAACTATTATCTCCCTTGCTTTGCTGTATAGAATAGATTTTCTTGTTCTAATTATAAAGAATTAAGAATTATAGGATTTTAGAGTTATTTATGATAATATGCAAAGAATCAGGCTGAGCTTAACTTAACCTTTACTTTAGCTTCGTTTTGTGTTAGAAAATATTTAAATAGTTGTGTCTTTATCTAGGCTAGAACTATTTAAAAAGTTGTGTCTTTATCTAGGCTAGAACTATTTAAATAGTTGTGTCTTTATCTAGGCTAGAACTTTTTAAATAGTTGTGTCTTTATCTAGGCTAGAACTACTTAAAGAGTTGTGTCTTTATCTAGGCTAGAACTTTTTAAATAGTTGTGTCTTTATCTAAGCTAGAACTACTTAAATAGTTGTGTATGGATCTAGCCAAGAACTATTTAAATAGTTGTGTACGGATCTATGCTCCCCATTTCAAAAATCATCAACACATATTTTAAATGTATTCATTACAAGGACATTTGGTTATGTTGAAAGAGAAATGGAAAAGGTGCCTAACCAGCTGCCTATTCTTGTTCTGGGAAACCATCGTGATATGGGTCATCATCGCACAGTCACAGAGGAAAAAGCCCGTTATTTGGTTGAGCAATTTCAGAATGAACGGTTGGTTTATTAATTATTCACTGTATATTATTTCTTTGTAACAGTAAGGAACATCTAAATCCCAATAATGAAAGATCTAATGCCAGAAAACCAAGGTGTAATAACAGGAGAGTTAGATTAAACTTTTAAGGCAGTATAGTACATAATACAGTTATTTTCATTTAGGTTTCAAAACCAAGCAAATGACTGTATTTTATTCAGATTAATATGCAGTGATTTTTAAAATGTTATCCAGAATTAATTTTCTTAGAAAAGCTTGTTGTGAAATTTTGTTTAAAACATAAAAACACATTTTTTTTACACAGCCCCGAAGGATCTGGAAGAATTCGCTATGCTGAATCATCAATGAGAAATGGATTCGGTTTGAAATATCTCCACATGTTTTTTAATTTACCCTTCTTACAGCTGCAGGTCAGTTCCTTTATTTTATACTTGTGGTGCTCTCTTACACTCTGCACCTCTCTCTCTGTGTCTCTGTTTGGTTCTCTGTGTCTTTGTTTGGTTCTCTGTGTTTCTGTTAATTTGGTTCTCTTACTCTCTGGAAATGAAAGCCAAACAGAGACAGTGAGAACTACATTTTGATTACAATTTTTGAAACATAGTATTTAACTTTTATTTGTTATTTTTTGTTTTGTCTTGTCTGCTGAAGTAGACATTTAGCCAAAACATCCTTGTAATTGTCCTGTCTTGTTTTCAATCCCATACATATCCTGTTCCACTATTAATTTGCACCAATTAAGAAAAGTAGTAAGAGAAATAGGAAGCGGTATATGAATGACTTTTACCCTTTTAAACGTGTACCCTAATGACTGTGTTTGTTCCCATGACCACCAGAGGGAGACACTTCTGAAGCAGCTGGAGACCAACATGAATGACATGATGTCTACTGTAGAGGAGTTGGAGATTCACGAAGACTCGGAAGAACAGAACTACGACCTGTGAGACAGTCTTTCAATCAATGTTGCACTGTAAACATTGGTTGTATAAACTAGTGGTTTCCAAACTCTTGGCTTCTGTGCACTATAATAGGAAAAATAATTCTACACATGCTCCACATCCTAAACCCCCCACCCCCAATAAAAAATTATTTTGTACCTTGATATAATAACATCCACAGGAATATTTAAACATAAGTGGTATATTAAAAAAAAACATTATCTTTTTGGTTCCCCCCTCTTCCTCTCTCTTTTTTTTGGATTATTTTTATATACCCTAGGTCAGTGAGTGGCAAAGCACGGCTCGCGAGCCGCATGCAGCTCTTTATCACCTGAGTGCGGCTTGGACAGTCAGCCACAAATCAGTTTTGACTCTGAAAAACATGGTTCTTGACAAGAAATTTGGCTCAAAAATTTTTTAATCGTCCTGCTGCTGATTTTTGGCTCTTTTGACTGATGAGTTTGCCAACCACTGCCTTAGGTGATTCCCCCCATATCTTGGAAACCACTGGTATTTTTGGATGTTATACAAATGTTTAAAGTATTTCTGCAAGAATTTAAATACAATAGTAAAATGAATTAGTTAAAAATATTTACATTTTAATCTCTCTCCTTTTGGTAAATTAGTTCTGGAAATGATTGAAAACAAATTGCTAAATTCTGTTCCAACTTTAACGTGTTCCGCTGTGGTTGAATCATTGAATGTGGAATTGTTGAATGTTGAATCATTGAATGTGGAATCGTTGAATGCGGAATTGTTGAATGTGGAATTGTTGAATGTTGAATCATTGAATTTGGAATTTTTGAATGTGGAAATGTTGAATTGTTGAATGTGGAATTGTTGAATGTGGCATTGTTGAATGTGGAATCATTGAATGTTGGATCATTGAATGTGGAATTATTGAATGTTGAATCGTTGAATGATTGAATGTTACCTCATTCTTGTTTTTGAAATCTAGCTTCCTGGAGACTTTAACACAGAAAAGACGGGAGCAGCAAGAGAAGCTGTCGGAAAAAGTCACATCCTCAGCTGCAATAAAGCAGGACAAATCTGGTGCCCTGGTTGGGAAAGATGGTGCGCCGATTGTTGTCAACATCCCAGCCACCACCGCCAGTGGACTTCTTGGAAAATTAACAACAACTGTTACAGGAAGTGTTGGCGGTGGTACTGCGGTGTCTACATCAGCACAGGGTAATGGCGGTCGTTGGTGGGATCTTTTAAAGCTGCGTTCACTTTTGTTTGAGTTGGGGTTTAGCACCATGTCATATCTTGAGAATCACTGCCGGAATGGCTTGTATACTTAATTCTTATTCAGGGATTCAAGTGGCAGATTTAGTTTGAGAGGGCTTAGCCCAGAGAAGGTTTACCAGTGGATTTGGCAATCAGAGGTTTCAATAAATTATATTTTTTGAAAATACTTGTTCAATGCTTGCTTAAAAATTTAATTTTTATCCTTAATGTATTTAAAAATATTTGTGATTAAAATTACATAGACTTTAATGTCAAATATTCTATAGATATGATTTTTTTTGAGATGGCTACACAGATTGGTGTTGGCTACATGTGTTGGATACACAAATTGGTGTTGGGACAACATATTGGTGATCGTTACACATATTGGTGTTGGGTACACAAATTGGTGTTGGGTACACATATTGGTGTTGGGTACACATATTGGTGTTGGGTATCTTTATTGTCTTATGTTGTAATTTCACATTATTTTTTTAACCAAATAGTTTTCCAATTATAATTTGTTGTTTTTTCCTTACAAAAATTACAGTTTCCAGATCAACTTCTCAGATCAACTTACACATTGGTGTTGGGTACACAAATTGGTGTTCGGTACACAAATTGGTGTTGGGTACACATATTGGTGTTGGGTACACATATTGGTGTTGGGTATCTTTATTGTCTTATGTTGTAATTTTACATTATTTTTTTAACCAAATAGTTTTCCAATTATAATTTGTTCTTTTTTTCCTTACAAAAATTACAGTTTCCAGATCAACTTCCCAGCCCATCATGACCAGCAATCTGTCATCCAGTGCTGGATCAACTGATTCTAACCCTAACAACCATCAAACCGAGCAGCCAATCAGTAACCCACCCCGAAGCAGCCAATCAGAGACAACCACACCGGCAACAACACCCCAGGCTGACGTTGCCAAGTCGGGGCTATTCTCCAGGTTTTTCAAAGGCAGCAAGGCTCCGGCCTCAAGTGTCACACCTCCAAAAACTCTAGGTGAGAATTTAAAACAGAATCTTTCATTTGTGATGGCGGGATCTACTCAGACACAGCTAGCACATTTCATGATCCACAATGTGAGACCTGTGCATTTCTTAGGATGAAGAAACATAAAACATTTGTAATACTCGTATAATGTATTTTATAATACACATAAGTTTAGTATGGGGAGGGCTGCGTTCATGTTGAGGGAATCAGAAATATACACGGGGCAGGGGAAAATCTGAAGAAAACCAGGAAATAGCAGACGTTTCGTCTAATAAAAAAGCTCAGAGAGACAAAGTTAACCTATAGTTAGTTGACAGAAATTCTTGGGGTCTATTGAATTATGGAAGCATCTAGTGAAATTTAAAAAAAATTAGGTCTGAGAATAACAGGAAAGGTAAAAATAAAATAATAAAATAAAAGGGAAAACAAAGATTACCATATGGTGAGAACTGCGCAGGTGAGGTTAGTAAGGATGTGGAATCTGAGACAGAAAACATGGAGAGAATACAGAAAATAAGATGGGCTTTAGCTTTACTGAGAGATCTTTGGGACTCAAGGCAAATACAATGCACTTGTCTTGAGATCCCAACTTTAATTGTGGAATGTTACGCACTGACTTGTATTGGGAGAAATTAATCTCCTATTTTAATTGGCTCGTTGTAAGCAGTGCCTAACAAAGGACGATACCATAGAATCAACAATATTAAAGATACGACCCAAAACAGTTTCTAGTTACAATTAATTAAGATTTATTATGTCTTAAGATAATTACAAAAGAAAAAGAAATATAATTACAATCTTCAACTTACAGTATGGTAGATCTTGTACCGGTACACAGTTAAAACAGTTAGAATAATGTGCCAATAAATAATGCGAAATAAACACATATAAGCTCACAAATACACAAAGAATAAAACACGCCTCGTAATGTTAAGAAAATTATCTGAAATCCCCCTCCCTCTGTATCTGTCAATCCTTTATATATATGTAGAGTAAGACGCTTCCAGAAGGGCTTATGACGTGTTGTTTACATATCTCGGGTTAAGGAGTACATTCCAGAAGGTACCCGGAGTCATTATACCCAATGCGTAATTGGAAGCCGATTGTAAACAAGATACTTCAAAG
>CAXITT010000016.1:2709295-2749775 GCA_964033795.1 Lymnaea stagnalis
ATGGTAGATCTTGTACCGGTACACAGTTAACACAGTTAGAATAATGTGCCAATAAATAATGCGAAATATACACATATAAGCTCACAAATACACAAAGAATAAAACACGCCTCGTAATGTTAAGAAAATTATCTGAAATCCCCCTCCCTCTGTATCTGTCAATCCTTTATATATATGTTGAGTAAGACGCTTCCAGAAGGGCTTATGACGTGTTGTTTACATATCTCGGGTTAAGGAGTACATTCCAGAAGGTACCCGGAGTCATTATACCCAATGCGTAATTGGAAGCCGATTGTAAACAAGATACTTCAAAGGCCTAAGCCACACCCCTTTGTGAACACAGCGTCTCATGCGGGGTCAATCAGAGGGCACGCACGAGAAATATGATGTAAACAAGCTCTCTATAACATGGAACATATTGGATGAAATCTCGATATGTTTCCATCCTAAATCTATTTGACATTACTCTCTTTTATGTCCATGGGCAGTCAACTGTTTTACTTATTCACAAGCCAAAAAATAATTATTTTTAAAATTTAATATGCAGATCTGGCATCAGTAGAAGCGGGTCAGCCCACCATGAAGAGTGTGGAGGACTTTGTGCCTGATGTGGATGGACTGGATAATGGATTTTTAGATGACGGCAAGGATATTCCCATGAAAGACACCGGGAAGGAAGAGGATGATGAGAGGTTGGTGCATTTCGGAGCCTTCTACTTGACTGTACACAGAAACTGTCCTCCCAACATGGAGAGCTTCTGACACTCAGTTTTTAAGTTCATTTCTAATTCTTTGTGGTTTCTTGTTTTGTCCTGCCTGCCAAAGAAATGTTAAGCCGAAATGTTTTTTTTTTTTTTTTTTCCCTGTTTTTTCATTTCAAGCCTTAAAATATCTTGTTCCACTATTTCCTTCACACATACTTAAACGTACAAACTGCTTTAAACAGCCTGTAAAGCACTGTTCCTATCAACTAGAACCCACTGAAGTGAATAGTTATACAGCATTGTATGTTGTTACCATCATTGTACATTAGCTTCTGCTGATTTATGATATTATTTTATTGTTATCCCACCAGTGATGATGAAGAGGCCAACCCCATGGTGGCAGGCTTCCAGGACGACCTTGACTCTGAAGATGAGCAAACGTCGCCTGTTGGAGGAAAATCAGTTCCAACCAAAACGCAGTATTCCTCATCTGAAGATGAAGCACCCAAGAAATCCGCAAAAGTCTCAAAACCTAAAAAGCCGTCACGACCAGCCCATGATGATGACGATGACGATAGTGATGATGTGCAGAACTCTGCTGTCATGCAAGACGCAGACTTATCAAGTGATGAAGAAAATATGTCGAATTTCAATAAAAATTCTTCTTCGAAGACATCTTCTGGTACAGGTGCATTAAATGGAGTCTCATTAAAAAAAAACCCGGGTTTGAAGGCAGCAGATATTGAGGTCACTGACTCAGAAGATGAAGAGGCAAATGAAATAAGCAATAAAGACAATGCCAAACACTCAGTGTCTTCAGCACCTTTACCTATTAATGGAGCAAAATCTGGCAACAAAAGCAGCAGTAAGAAGAGTTCATTAGTGAACGGTGCATCAAGTAAGGCAAAGAAAAGCAGGGAGAGGGCTGAGAGCAGGGGAGAGAGCAGTGAGGATGAAACTGGTGCCACAGAGAGTGCAAGTGAAATTGAGGCTGAGAAGAAGAAGAGTGCACCTGCGCCAATAGAGCTTCCAAAGGAAGAGTTGAATAGTTGGCTGGATCAGTTGGAATCAAAGGTAAGTCCATTTTGGTAGAGATTAGACGAGTTAAACTGAACTAAAAAATTTGAACTCTACATTTTTTAAAGAAGCAGAGAAACTGCATAGGAAGTTGGGGGGGTGGGGCACTTTTTTTCTCTACTCGAAGGGGCGGCCTTTTGGCAGAATGTGGAGGTTTTTCAGTGGGAGCAGACGGCAAGAATCTAGGTACGCCCTTGGCATTAACCCTTGCTATGCCACTGATGTAGGGTAATTTTCATGGTCTGTTTTAGTTCACATGAGGCAGTGTTGTAATAGAGGAAGACTGAAGTCAAATAAAGTTGTATCATTAACTATTGGATAAGGTTGTATCATTAACTATTGGATAAGGTTGTATCATTAACTATTGGATAAGGTTGTATCATTAACTATTGGATAAGGTTGTATCATTAACTATTGGATAAGGTTTTATCATTAACTATTGGATAAGGTTGTATCATTAACTATTGGATAAGGTTGTATCATTAACTATTGGATAAGGTTGTATCATTAACTATTGGATAAGGTTGTATCATTAACTATTGGATAAGGTTGCATCATTTTGTTAAACCTGGGTGACGGTGACCCCTTTTTTTGACTTCTTAATTTTTTTCATCTTTTAAAGTCATTCTCTATTTAAGTCATTTTCTTTATTTTCATCTTTCTCTTTATTTTAGTCACTCTCTATGTATTAGAGTCATTCTCTATTTTAATAATTCTCTCTTTATTTTATTCATTCTCTTTTTTTTAATTCTCTATTTTATTTAATCATTCTCTATTTTTATTAATCATTCTCTATTTTAATCTTTCATTCAATCATTCATTCTCTATTTTAACCATTTTCTATTTTAATCATTCTATATTTTAATAATTAATTCTCTATTTTAATAATTAATTCTCTATTTCAATCATTCTCTATTTTAATCATTCTCTATTTAATCATTCATTCTCTATTTTAATCATTCATTCTCTATTTTAATCATTCATTCTCTATTGTAATCATTCTCTATTTTAATAATTCTCTATTTTAATAATTCTCTGCTTATTTCAATCCCAGAGTGCACCACAGAAATCAGATAAAGAGAAAAAGCCTTCATCATTGAAACCTTCCAAACCAAGCAAGAATAAGGTTGTCAAAAAATCTGAAGATGATAATGAAGATGGTGATGACGATGATGCTGAGGTTGGTGGTCCTGTCTTCAAAGTCAGTAAGTATCCATGGTCATAAAGATTAAGTTTGACTTTATCTATTTGTAAAGCCAGACAAGTGGCAAACAGTTCATTTCTATATTAGAAGTAAAATTAAATATATTATTTATGAAAATTCATCTTTGAACATTTCTGTCTTAGAAAAAGTCTCCTCCGACATTGAAGAAGAAGCTTCAACTTCAAGCCAGACAACAGGAAAGAAGAAAAAGAAGAAAAAGTCAGAGGCAAAGGTAGAGTGAGATTTCAATTAAAATAGGACAGATACTTCTCTTGTGTGAAGCCAGTAGATCAAATGAACACACTCAGACTTAATGTGTAGCTAAACTTGCTACTTTCTTTGACACACCTGCACAATGTGTTGTGATGTGTCTTTCCTTTTCATACTGAAGAATTAAAAGTTTTCAACAATAAAACAAATTTTTAAGGGGAAAATTGGAAAGTTCCCAATTAGAGTTAGAGCTCTATGTACCTTTGCCTAGGTGGGTGGGATGGAAGGGAGGACAACAGTGGTCAGATGGGAAGGGAGGACAAGAGTGGTCAGATGGGAAGGGAGGACAACAGTGGTCAGATGGGAAGGGAGGACAAGAGTGGTCAGATGGGAAGGGAGGACAACAGTGGTCAGATGGGAAGGGAGGACAAGAGTGGTCAGATGGGAAGGGAGGACAAGAGTGGTCAGATGGGAAGGGAGGGGTAGACAGGGGTGGTCGGAGGGGAGGGGTAGACAGGCGAGGTCCGATGGGATGGTCTGGCAGGAGTGGGTCTGCAACAAACGTTCGGTCTCACTGATACCGTCCTGTGTTGGTTCCGATCGTATCTGAATAATCGGGTCCAGTCAGTTATTTCAAACGGCTTGACCTCGAAGAAATCTAATCTCGAATTCGGAGTACCACAGGGCTCGGTCCTAGGCCCGATGCTTTTCACAATGTACATTCAGCCCCTGGGTGCAGAGATCAGGCAGTTTGACATGTTGTATCACATGTTCGCAGACGATACACAACTTCATCAATCCGTGATCACTTCTCAGTTCCCTCAGCTGCTCAGTATTACACAGAAGACAATGGAGTCGGTTAAGCACTGGATGACCATTAACAAGCTCAAATTAAATGATGATAAGACTGAGCTGCTCCCCATTGCGACCGCTCAGAAGCAGAAATCTGCAAATAACACGACATCCATTACTCTCTCAGGTGTGCGTATTGAGTTAGCTCAAACAGTGCGGTACCTGGGTGTCTACCTAGATAGAAGACTAACTTTTGAAAGTCATATTAACATGCTATGCAGGGCGATTTTTCTGGAGCTGCGCAGGATTAGTCAAATCAGGCCCTTCCTAACAATTGATGCAACAAAGAGGCTGATGTCTGCATTTGTGCTATCACGCATGGACTATTGCAATGCTCTCATGGTGGGTCTTCCAGCTACGCTCCTGGATAAAATTCAAATAGATAACAAGCTCAAATTAAATGATGATAAGACTGAGCTGCTCCCCATTGCGACCGCTCAGAAGCAGAAATCTGCAAATAACACGACATCCATTACTCTCTCAGGTGTGCGTATTGAGTTAGCTCAAACATTGCGGTACCTGGGTGTCTACCTAGATAGAAGACTAACTTTTGAAAGTCATATTAACATGCTATGCAGGGCGATTTTTCTGGAGCTGCGCAGGATTAGTCAAATCAGGCCCTTCCTAACAATTGATACAACAAAGAGGCTGATGTCTGCATTTGTGCTATCACGCATGGACTATTGCAATGCTCTCATGGTGGGTCTTCCAGCTACGCTCCTGGATAAAATTCAAATAGCACAGAATAATGCGGCTCGCATAGTTCTCCGCAAACGCAAATTCGACCATGCAAAAACACTTCTGAGAGAGTTGCATTGGCTGCCGGTGCGTGCTCGCATAGAGTACAAGATCGCAACTTTGTGCTACCGCTGCTTACATGACCTGGCGCCGTCCTATCTGAAAGAGCTGCTGACGCCTTATGTACCCAGTAGAGAGCTCCGCTCATCCGATAGTGGCAAACTCTCGACACCACGTGTTTGCCTTGAGACTTACGGAAAGCGCACTTTCGCATTTGCTGGTCCAACAATTTGGAACGCCCTTCCTGTCGATCTTAGAAACAACGAGACACTGGAGTCCTTTAAAACCGATCTAAAGACACATCTATTTCGCAAATACCTTCTGGGATGATTGTCTACCTTATTTTCCAGTTAATGCAGAATGGCTGTGTTGCTCCGGGTTGAAATGGCTAGAAAGACTTTGAGATTGTATGCTTGTAATTAGTTTTTGTAGTGTTGCGTTTGTTTTAAATGTGGTAAATTATAGATATGTTTTTTTGTTGACTTTGTACCGCGCATCGAGCCTTTGGGGATGAAGCGTGTTTTTGAAATGAACTTTATTATTATTATTATTATTTGAAATTTATTTTTTTGATTCAACCTATCTACTGAACATTATGTTTTAGGATGAGGATAAGTCAGAGAAAAAGCACAAGAAAAAGAAAGACAAAGAGGAAAGAAAAAAAGAGGGAGTTGTCAACAAGAAGGAAAAGTCAAGTAAAGGAGGGACAACAGGGAAAAAGGAGAAAAAAAAGAAGAAGAAAGAAGAGGAGGATTTGGACCCTGACAGCAATTTGGAAGCATTTCTCGGAAGCGCTGGGGGAGATTACGAGACCTTGTAGCATTGTCACATGGGAATAGCTAATTATGAAAATAACTGGCACATATATCAAATTTGTTTTGAATGAAAAAAACATAGGATCAGATAAGGTAACACATCTTTATGGTAGAGAAGAATCTTAAAAACCTGGAAATGGTACATGGGATGTTCAAAAGGGGGGGGGGGGGGGGGCAAAGCCCCCCAAACTTTTTTTTTTTTTTTTTTTTTGTGAAAAACAAAAAAAGGAAAAAAAAAGGGGATGTATCATTTGACTCTTTATCTGATGTCTTTCTGAGCCATCTGCTGGTAGGTGGTGTTGATATCTTTCTGAGCCAGCTGTTGGTAGGTGGTGTTGATATCTTTCTGAGCCATCTGCTGGTAGGTGGTGTTGATATCTTTCTGAGCCATCTGCTGGTAGGTTGTGTCATGTAACAATTACTGATGTAAAACTCTTGATTTAATCATTAAATGTTAATGGTGGTGTTAGTAATGATATGACATGCTGATTCTTTTCTTCAGTGTTTGTCACAGACGTGTGAGTAAATATCTGACATTGTTTATATTGTAAAGATAACATGGTGAATATTATTCTTTTTATTAAGTGCCAAGACATTTCCATATTGATTTCTGAAACTCCCGACTCATGAACCTGTCTGGTCCCTCATTCTGTGTTGTATCCATATCCCTCATTCTGTGTTGTATCCATATCTCTGGGATCACAACACATTTTACAGCTGCATAGATGCAAGAAATATTTAAAGCTTAGACTTTAAAAAAAAAAAAAAATCAGAAACAGCCACCTTCTCTTACTAGCTACATAATAACAGCATTATTCCATGGCTAGTAACTAGCTACATAATAACAGCATTATTCCATGGCTAGTTACTAGCTACATAATAACAGCATTATTCCATGGCTAGTATGAAAAGGTGATTTAAATTCAAATTTAAAAAATGAATTCTTAGAAATTCACTGATCCATTCTACCAGACAACTGCATTGTTCCATAGCTAAAGTGGTTTGAATCAGTGAGGTTCACATTTTTAAAAAAAATTGGTATTTATAACTAAAATACATGACTGTTCTTGTGCTGAAAGACTTCCATGAGCCTGCACTGCATTTAGCACTTTTATCTCAAGACGTGTGGCCACTTGATCAGATCATTCAGGATTGGCTCAGACGTTTGGCCACATGATCAGATCATTCAGTATTGGCTTAAACGTGTGGCCACATGATCAGATCATTCAGTATTGGCTCAGACATGTGGCCACATGATCAGATCATTCAGTATTGGCTCAGATGTGTGGCCACATGATCAGATCATTCAATATTGGCTCAGACTTGAGTTCAAAGAAGTGTTTACAAATTTACTTTAATTTTTGTCCAGTTTGGTTTTACCATATTCAAAATTCTTGTAAAAATTCAATTTCTGTTCCTTTCACCTGGTTATTGGGTAACTCTGGGGAGTCCCACATGACATAATTTGCACAATTTCTGTATTTACTGGAAAACTATTCTTTTTTGCTTAGAATTGTAATGTTTTCTTGCTGATCTAAACTGATTAGTATGTTGTTATATTAGCATACTGTCATTGTGTGCAGTGAGGCTGTCATTGTGTGCAGTGAAACTGTCACAGTGTGCAGTGAGACTGTCGATGTATGCAGAGTGAATGTCATTGTGCGCATTGAGAATGTCATTGTATGCAGAGTGAATGTCATTGTGTGCAGTGAAACTGTCATCGTGTGCAGTGAGACTGTCATTGTGTGCAGTGAGACTGTCATTGTGTGCATTGAGACTGGCATTGTGTGCAGTGAGACTGTCATTGTGTGCAGAGTGAATGTCATTGTGTGCAGTGCGACTGTCATTGTGTGCAGTGAGACTGTCATTGTGTGCAGTGACTGTCATTGTGTGCATTAAGACTGTCATTGTGTGCAGTGAGACTGTCATTGTGTGCATTAAGACTGTCATTTTGTGCAGTGCGACTGTCATTGTGTGCAGTGAGACTGTCATTGTGTGCAGTGACTGTCATTGTGTGCATTAAGACTGTCATTGTGTGCAGTGAGACTGTCATTGTGTGCAGTGAGACTGTCATTGTGTGCAGTGAGACTGTCATTGTGTGCAGTGAGACTGTCATTGTGTGCAGTGACTGTCATTGTGTGCAGTGAGACTGTCATTGTGTGCAGTGAGACTGTCATTGTGTGCAGTGAGACTGTCATTGTGTGCAGTGAGACTGTCATTGTGTGCAGTGAGACTGTCATTGTGTGCAGTGAGACTAATTATTGTTATTTGTTTACACAGTATTTTGTTTGATATTTTTAATTTGTTGAAATTTAAGGAAGAGAACTGCTCACAAGCTCAGTCTTCTGTTCCTCTGAGAGTTGCAGTTTGCTGTGAGCGAAAAGAAAGCAGCTAAACTCTTGGAAGGTTTGATAGCATAGGAGGCAGGGCTGTTTCTCATAGGAGGCAGGGCTGTTTCTCATAGGAGGCAGGGCTGTTTCTCATAGGAGACAGGGCTGTTTCTCGTAGGAGGCAGGGCTGTTTCTCGTAGGAGGCAGGGCTGTTTCTCGTAGGAGGCAGGGCTGTTTCTCGTAGGAGGCAGGGCTGTTTCTCGTAGGAGGCAGGGCTGTTTCTCGTAGGAGGCAGGGCTGTTTCTCGAGCATACAATTAAACCTAAAACATTCAGATTTTATCTTAATCATATTTTTTGAAACTTCTAGCATTTCTTTAAATGACATCCAACATTTGATGCAAAACTTCCCAACAAAATGTTTATGAGTGGTTTCATGAACTGACCAGCTGGAAAACCTACTAGTCATTCGTCTGGTTAGCTGCTTCAAGAAACACCTCATCCCTACTCAGACATTTAATAGCCCTGATTGCCTTAGACCTAGTGTATAAAGACAGGTGCCTGTCTTTCAGATACCCACATAATTATCTTACTTTAAAGGTTTTAGAAGTAAACAGAAGAATGAGAAGCGCATGCAGTGAAAAGGTTTGAGTGGTTTATTGTATATACTGAATGTATGAATGTGGATTAAATTTCAACTGCGTGTACATTTGTAATATCTGTATATTCATACCAATAATATTCCCTGGGTTCTTCTGTGAATGTTGTATTCTGTAATCTACATCGATGCAGCTTGTGTCTCTCATAGCAGCATTAGTTCTGCTTGATGTTGAACTATTCTTTTAAATGATTAGCCTGCAACTACTGATTGGTTCAAGTTGTGTTGAGATGCTAGCACTGCAAGAGAGGTTAACAATTAGAGATTGAGAAAAGTAGTTTTGAGATGCTAGTGACTCCAACTCTGGACAGAAGTATTGTTTGTTGAGATTCTAGTTTTAAAGACGTAGAGATTGAAAGAGGCATTGTGGAGATGTCATCGGTGCAGTTTGTTGACAACTGTAACATCAATTGTGATATCACTCATAGAATCTTCCAACAACTTACACAAAAGTGATCTAAAGAAAAGATTTGTGTTTATGTAATGTCGCGGTATGCAATTTCCGTTTGTATCTCATTTATGGTAATGTGAATAAGATTATACCTGGTTGATTTATAGCAGTGTTTCTCAAACTTTCGACATCTGTGTGCCCCTCATTAAACAAAACAAAATTGCATTTACTTTAATAATAATAATAATAATAATAATAATAATAATAATAATAATAATAATAATAATAAAAAAATATTTATTTTTTCCTTTGGGGCGCGTACTCACACCCAACTCTTCCCGTTGCCCCCAAGGTACGCTTACCACACTTTGGGAAACACTGTTTTATAGAATAAGTATGTGTGAGGGGAAATTGAACAAAGCTCAAAGTATTTGAGTTGTTATCAAGATGAGTTACATTGCCAGTTGGGCTCACTAAGCCAGTCTGTCTTGTCATCTCACTTCCTTTTGTTACATGAAACAATATCCCAGAATGCACTCATTTGAAGTGCACTTGTTTAGTTTGAGCCTCTTCTCTAGTCATGCTATTGCTGTTTTAAAAGTACACAGGTTGATACTTTGTTTTTTTTTAATCATTGCAATGTGCTAAGCAATAAAAACTAATATGTTGTTTTGGTCCCACTACACAACGATGGTCATGGTTACAGATTTGGTTAAGATTGAACGCTTCAGGAATGTGGTTCATTTAAAAATCTAACCTGATTTTTACCCTCTCAAGTGCGCCGTAAGCTTTTGGGGATGAAGGGTGTTTTTCAAATAAACTTTATTATTATTATTATTATGTTACTGGTAGATTTTACAGCTGAAGGCTAATCTTCATATATCTAAATTTTTCTGAAAATGGGACAACCACCCTTTCCTTGCACCAACCACATGGCAGTAAGTCTAAACCCTATTTTTTTTAAAACAATTTTTTTAAAAACTTTTATTAGGGAACCCTTGAAATTAACATGTGCACATTCATATATATGTCCGGGAAAAACTGCCTTGTGCCAGAGGCCACATCTTTAAAAATGATGAAAATAGCATTTGTGTTTTCTTCTCTGGGATTGTGTGTCTAGGTGAGGTGTGACAAATTGTGACATTTGATAAATGTTTATTTTGACGAGAAGTACTTGTGCCCAGCAGAAAATGATTTTTAAAAAGCAACTGTTGTCTTAAAAGCAGACACAATATTTTTGGGCTGGCCCACTCTAAACATATGAACCATTTCTTAATTTTCTCTGGCCTCATCAAGCAGAAAAACAAAATAATGAGGTAGATGACTTATCATCTTGAGAGAGGTAAAGATTGTATTGTTTTTTAGCTATCTAAATTCATCTTGATGGTTTTTTTTCAAAAATCATATGGGCACAAATTTTAGTTATAATCAATGAAGTTGTTTGATTCCTTCGTGGCCATTCAGAATGTAAATGATGTACATTATTATGTAAATAGTTCCTAACTATTGAAAGGTAAATAGTTTAAACAGAATTGGGATGGCTATTGATTTTTAGGATTTTGTCTGTAAATGATAAATATCTAAGATAACAATCAGTTGGTTATTTCTTCAAGTTTGAAGTGACTCGGTTTTTGTGATTAAAATGTCAGATTATTTTCAGTTACAGAAATTATTAAATTTCATTGGGCACTTTGATGTCAAATTGTGATCAATGCGCCTCTTGGCCTTCACATGAACTGTCACTTACCCATGGTCATGTGACAAATGTAATTGTTCACTAATTCCCTGTAGTAGCTTAACAAACCATGCATAGCAGATTTGGATTCCCTGAACCACTTTTTTCAGAACCACTGTGATAAGCCATCTAATTGATTGCCCTTTTTTTATTTGTGGGTCTATTTGAAAATTGCGCCCCAACCTGATGGTTTCATTATTATAGGAGTGTTTCAAAACTTTTTAGAAACTAAAAAGTTAACTTAAAAAATTTCATTGTACAAACACTTAATTTGACAACTTTTAAAAGCCTATTCCTCTCTTCATCAATACTTTGTCTCACTGTGGCAATGTTTATTTTTGTATTATATTGATAAAAACAATGAATTGAATGTTGTGTCTGAATGTGCAATGGGAACATTTTTTAAAATTATTTATAATTTTTAGTCATCTACTTTAATTTCATTTTCAATTCATTAACTTAAACATCTTCTTAGCCAAATAAGAATTTTTTTGTTTGCAAGTGCACAAACCTTGATTTGAAATGAATACTTAACCTGATTGGTATTGGATTAATGGACTATTTTCATGTCTAATGTATCAAGTACAACCAAAACTAAACTATTCCAATATAACGACTGTTGTTTGTCAATTGAATCACAATAAATTATTGTACGTTAATGGCTTGTGCAAAATTTAATAAATTAATTTTTGTTACAGAGAATTCAGTTCAGTTATTTAAGTGATACCGTTAAAAATTTAATTAAAAACTTTTATTATTATTTTTTGTTTGCCCTTCGCATGGGAACATGACCAAGGCTCCGACTTATTCAGAGTTTCCTTCTCTTAGATGAGTTGCCATCCATGGTTAATGAGTCCCATCCACTCCAGATGCTGGTGGTGTTTTTGCTTGGCTAGCTAGGCTTTTGCTGGGGATTGACTCGGTTTAGATCGCTGTGCCACCCAGCAGTAAATAAACCTGTAGTCAGAAATCTAGGAGTTTGTGATCCAGAGTTTATTCTTCAAACTTGCATGGCAATATTTAGGAAGTTTAAAAACGCTATATTCTAAGACACAGAAGGGTTAGATTTTTCCTGTTTAAGCATCTTTTTCAAAAGAACCTACACAGCAGCTAGGTCAATTTATAAAAAGTATTTTAGATAACTAAAAATTATTTTAGGTACTGAGGATATCTAAAGAAAATAAAAACATAACAAAATGAAGCAAAAAATTCTATACAAGACCAGCCCACACGAAGCTATAAATAGCATATTTTGTTTTTTAATTCAAATACAATAATTTCAACAAATTTAGACAAGCTGGTGGCAGTAGTGTTAATATTGGAACAGAGAATGAAAGCATAACTCGTCAAGGCCATCAATGGCAACACAAGTATTTTCTGTAAGACTTCCATGGAGGTAAAAGCCATGTTATCATTAGGGTTTTAGCCTTTTAGAGCTTTACAGAAGCAGTTTAAAAAAAGAGCCTTGAACAGTAAAATAAAATACCACAATGAGAAACCATGCAGAAAAAAAGTCTGCATTCAAAATTTTTAGTTTCTCATAGTTTACAGAGGTGATTATCAAACTTTAACAAAAAAAAAATATATATAAATAACATCCCATGCTTTGTAATTCCTGACTTAGCTTTAGGAATTAACTGACGGAAATTGATTTTTAAAGAAAATAATGAGGGACAAAGATCATAAAACAAGCTTACATTTCATTTCTCATCTATCAAATTAAGAGTTGATAATGTGGTAATGAAACAAATTGAAAAATTGTTTTTAAAAGAATGTACAATTTATTTTTTGTGTTAGAGCAAAATGTATACATACTTAACAGGAAATTTAGCTAAAAATAACATGAAGAAGTTTCTTTACTGTGGGTGACTATTGCACACAAATACCCAAGATTTGTATAGTAATAACAATGAAAAGGCAGGGGCATTCACCCTTAGGGACAGATCTGTCAAACTTAAACATAAAAATAAATGAGTTATTCTGAACTCTTCTAAAAAAAGTTAAAAAGAGGAAATGAAATGGTTTGAAAAACATAACCATGAAAATTCATTTCTTGAAAACAAGATGCGAATGAAAATTATTTTGTGAACAGCGCAAATTTGAAGGCGAACAAAACATTTCACATATAACATTTAATTATTCACAAAAAAATTATTATAAAATGAGCTAAAGCATTATAGTGCAGTAAGGTCATTATGTTTCATTACAAAATTGGAACTAGTGCACCCAATTTTTAAAAAGGTTAAGCTGTACCATACTTGAATGTTAAGAAAATGTTTGTCAAAAACATCTCAGTTTTTGTGCTCGGTCATCCATGTTTGTTCTTAGTGTCTTGTCTATAGTACCGGTACTCACAGAAACAAAACAAAAGAAAAATATTGAACCCAGACATGCAACTCTGATCCTCATATATATAATCAGGAATTGCCCTAAAAAAAAACAGGTGCCAACTTAGAAATGAGGAAATATGTTACTAAACTTTTAATTTATATAGAGGGCTTATGGCATAGCCCTTCAATACAAAGGACAATTTATAGGAACGGAACTGCAGATAACGTCACACTATGGATGTCAGAATATAGGCAGATGATCAAAACTTAATAAGCTCATATTTGTTTAACCTGTGTGGAAAATTTGAAAGTTTCTCTCAGGCCGAGCTTAATATCCTTTAAAATACACAGGTAAAAAATGTATACAAGCCTTTCTCAACAATCCCTCATAAAACCTGCAAAGCACCTTGAGCCTAAAGATTAATGCCTAACTCTCTGGACAATGAGCATAGATAATTCTCTATGTAACAATGTCCGTCCCCAACGCTAAGGTTCAAAAGAAACTAAAATAAAAGTCCTGATAACTGGGCGAACTGAGGTTCTTAAACATAACGCATGTGCACTTGGTGGGTATTATTTTGTTTAGTTTTATGGACATGGTGCAATAAATCTGCAGTGTAAAAGGGGGGTGTGTGATATTAGAATGTTTATAAAGTTCAGGGGTGGTGGCGTACCAGGGAGGAAGGGGGACTAATTGACAATCTTTTACAGCGTGTTACTTGAAAGCATGTTTTGTCAGTATCTTACTTTATTTATTCTTAGGTAGATGGGAAGTTCATGCATTGAGGCCGCCATTATTTGGGTGGCTATAGCTATTGAATATGAGAATAAGCTAATGTGACCATGAATTCTGGGTTCAACAGTGCACAATATAAAAATTCCCTTTTACAGCACCAAACGACAGTAATTTATTTTTATTTTATGGAAATTGAATCAATTATTGTAAATTTAATTTAATGATTAAAGCATTATTTTCAAGTATTTTATTTCAATGCAAGAGTTAAAATATTATATAAAAGTGGAGACTGACTTCATTTTTATAAACAATCCCTGATCATCTATTTCTTACTGTTATTAATTTGTAAGTAAATTTATTGGGAAACCCAGAAAGTCTAAATTTTAAACAATTGCTTTTTCAAAATTAGGAATTTAATTTGAACGCTCCTTCTGCTTCCATGGGCCCACGTTCTGGAACCAGCTCCCCTTCCATATACGTCATAGTGAAACCTCGTCCAGTTTCAAAAAGTCCCTTAAAACTCATCTGTTTAGGTCCGCCTATGACCTGTGATGCACCCTCCTTGCCCTACCTCATTTTCTGTTTCGGGTTGATCCTGAAGTGTCAAAGTGTCCTCGTTTTATAGCCATTTTCATTGTTTCTATAGAATAGTAGTTACTATCCTAGTGTCTCATTTTTATTTTACTTAGTTCACATGTTTTAATAATTGTAAAGCGCTTAGAGCTTTATGATAAGCGCTATATAAAAATGCCTAAATAAATAAATAAATAAATAAATTAAAGTTAATGTCAATGGCTCAAATAAAACAATATCAAATTTTCACTTGAAGTCAATGAAACAAACTTAAGAATAATCTTTTAAAGAGCTTAATTTAAATTGTTACCTATTATTGATTGTTAAAAAAATATTTTAAATAAGAAAATACTGATAAAGTGATTGTTTTTCAAAATTGCGCAATATAGATAATTTGAAATAAAATTTATAACTTTGTATTTTACAATTTTACGTTTTTGCATTTCAAGGCCAAGAAAAATTTGGGGGTGGGGGATATTAATATCGATTCTTCAAACCAGATTGTTTTGCAACTACAGATTTAATCTTTGGAATGTATTTTACTTTAAAAATAAAATGCATATTCTTTAAATATACGGAAATATGTGTTGAACTATTTTTGTAAAAGAAAATGTATACATTGTGTGGTGAAAGGGGGTGGGACATTATAATTCTAATAGAGTTAAGGGACGTGCAAAAAAATGTGCAGCGACATACATTGTGGGTTACCATCCCTGTGGTGCTTTTATTAACGGTTATTACAAACTTAATCAAATCTGTGCGTGTGGGAGGAAGGGAGCAGCAATTTTTTGATTTTGCCCTAGGCACCACAAGAAACGTCACAGTACGGATGGGGCAGAATTTATATCTATAGCAATATCCAAAGCCCAAGTACGTTACACATCAGAAATCTGTATAGAGTTTAAAAAAACTTATGAAAAAATGCATTTAACCTTCTTCAGAAAACACATTTGAGGGAAAGAAAAGACGGTGTGTACATTTTTATGTGGCTAACTTTAAATCTGCTGGTATTACATGTGTGAAAAAGTTTTAGATTTTCTTTTAGATAAATAAATATTGTGTTGTATCAATGTCGGAAAATACAGTTCAATGGCGTTTACTTAAAGTGGGCACATTTACTTAAGCCTACCCATACCACAAAACTCAATGAAGTTGGAAATGGGGAAAATAGTGGATAATATTTTCTTCAAAACTAAAGATGACAAGATTTCACCAAAGAAACAGCAGGTGCAAGGATTCATTTTTTCTTTTCCTGAAAATATAGTTCACAACAAATTTTTAAATGAAATTAATAATATTTCTTAAATTTAAAAAAAAAAACAAGGATGTTGCTGTTGAGAAAATTTGCTAAGATATATTTCTGTAGGTAGCCTAGTCAATAGTAATATACACAGTTACACAAGGATAGTAGCTAGAGTTAGACTTTGCATTACAATAGTGTAGTGAATGTGCATGGCAGGTTTCGCTTTATTGAATCCTCTTTTTTAGGCTTACACGGCTTACACTGAGTTAAAACAAAGAGTGGCTCTTATGGTACCAAGCTTTTTCTTTCTTAAGTGATAACAAAATAAATATTGATAATGGAGTTGGCGGGTGTGATAGATGGAGCACCCCAGTCCTCCTAACCCAACTAATAGTAGTGTTATATCTCTCTTAATGCTACAAAATACTGGTCTCTAATAAAAGCAGGGACAGATAAATATAGACCCAGTGGACTAAATTACATTAGTATATAACAAACTTCCAGGACAAACTGATAATTCAAAGCCTGAATAGTACTAGAAGGAAAGGTTCCTTACAATTATAATGACCAGGTTCCTCAGTTATATTAAGTCACAACACCTAAATCAACACAAATCCTAAAATATCTTAGCGTGATATTTAACAAATCCATAATTAATGCTCCAACCATATGAACCTATCAACAATTTGAACACCATTGATGCTAGCTAATGATTAAATAAAAAATCCTGCTCATTTCTTTATATAGATCATCCATTTTTTTGTATCTTCTGTATAATTAATATGCTACATCTTTCATTAGAAATATACAGAACAGTGGTTTACATCCTTGCCTAAAGAAAGGAGCCTATTTGAGTTCATAAAAATCAATTAACAATCATATAATAAATTGAGCATTTTTATGTTAACAAAATTTGTAAAAAATTAAAATTAATCTAAGCATTTAAATGTCTTCTACTTTTACCCCCTTATAATAATAATTAATTTTGCTAAAAGCAAAAAATACCAGCATCAATATGAGTTAATGTAAAATCATCAGGACAAAACTTGATGCAGCATTGTTAGGAAACAACTTGAGCTTACCACTTAAATTAAAGTATCTTTTTGGAATTACTACTTATAATACATTGATATAAAATTACTTCAAACCAATGTTACATTTTTTAATATTATTTACTAACTGTACAAAACATTAAGGGCAATATGTATTTATGTTTTTTTTGTTGCTGTGAGTAACCTTGTTCTATCATGGTCATATTACAGAAGATGGACTAGATAAGAATGGCTAGTTGAAATATCATAAATGTACATCTGCATCTGATGTATAAATAATTATAATGGTCTAAATAAACACAGTTCAACTTTGATAATGGCAGTGGAAAAAAACCATATTCACAATATTCCTAGCCGTAACTGTAAAACAACAGACCAAAAAAATTATTCCAAAAATATGACAGTAACCTTATTTGAAACAATTAGCAGTTTTCTTGGCATTACATTATAAATGCAGATCAGAATTGCACTTTTTAAAATTTTAAATAAAAAAATTAAATATTAACAGCCACAATTATTTCAATTTTAGAGAATAATGTTTCTCTTAAATATTTTGAACAATTTACCACAATGGAGAACAGCATATCGAACTGGCTTATGGCAGTGCTGCAGCCTCATTGAGGTCTTCAGTAAAATCAAACTTTCCCAGGAAAAACTTGTAGACCATTGGAGGGATTCTCTCATTGAAGCCAGATATCTCCAGTGTGTTGAGGTCATTTTTGTCATTAAGGTAGGAGAAGTCACTCAGGCTTATATAAACAAGTCTGAAACACAGGACACATTTTTCTTACACTTTAGTGCATTATGAAAAGAGTCTTTCAGTCAATGTTGTAGATGAGTTCTATATATTAAAGCCTCATCAAGATACATTTGTTTTCACCTCAGTCATGAAATGAGTCAATCAGTCATTGCTTTAGATGAGGTCTAAAACTCAAACAACTATTGGTACCTCACTCAGATAAATTTTGATGGTCAAATGGCCGCAACCAAAACAAAATACACGATTTTTTAATCAAGCAAGCATGTGAAAGTATTTTCTTTAATAAGGAGTTATGCTGTGTGAATAACTTTAATTCTATCCAATTTTTTTGACACTTACTTTGCATTGGGCAGTGATACTTCACGGCGGTAAAGTTTAACAGTTTCATGAAATTCCAGGTGAGAGCTGACTATTTTCTTATCACTGATAATTAAGATGTTATCGAAAAGCTTCTTGTTCTGTGTTGCCCACTTGAGAGGTTCTGATATGTCATAGATTGCATTGGCTGGCTGAAACAGAGAGGTTCTGATATGTCATAGATTGCATTGGCTGGCTGAAACAGAGAGGTTCTGATATGTCATAGATTGCATTGGCTGGCTGAAACAGAGAAGAAGACACAAAAAATGAGGACATATGAGAGAATGATAACGAATAATCCAATAGCCTTGATTTTGATTTTTTAAACAAAATAGTTAAAACGAGATAAAAATATGAAACATATTATTAGTTCAATAAATAAACAGTCTTGATAGAAAGTAGTTATCGAAATTTCTCACTTCCCCAAACTATTAGTATGCATGATACAAACTCATTTTAAGTGAAATAAAATTAGAATCAATCAATAATGAAATAAAATAAACAATTTTGCATTTGAAAAGCCCATACACCAGCATACAGTGGATAATAATTTAAGACATAAATGTATTTTATTAAAATAATTGTTTGTTCCACATAACTTATCATTTAGGAGGAGTGCTGGTTTACACAGACACTTTGTATCACAATTTTTCAATGATCATCTAGAAAGTGATCAGAAGTAAAAGTGTTACAACACATTGAAATAAAGTCAAGAAGTAAAAGTGTTACAACACATTGAAATAAAGTCAAGAAGTAAAAGTGTTACAACACATTGAAATAAAGTCAAGAAGTAAAAGTGTTACAACACATTGAAATAAAGTCAAGAAGTAAAAGTGTTACAACACATTGAAATAAAGTCAAAATCAGTTTCAAATAATAGTAACAAACGTGCAAACAAATATTTTTTTTAAAATGGCGGTTTAAATAAAATGTCTTATTTCTTTTGTGCAGTTAAAAACTATAAAAATGGCTCACTTCTTTGGTACAATTAATAAACTGTTCAATTATGCCAGCCATGGTCGTCTTGCGTCTGATGTTCAACTCTATCACTTTCTGGTGGAAGAAAACCACTTGGATATTGTCTTCTGACTGTGGGGGTAGAAACACCAATAAATAACCAACACCCTAGATTTATTGTTATCACTCAAAGTGATACTGAATTATTTCTTGTGTGAGAAAGTCAGCTATTGAGAGAAGATAAAATGTGATATTTTTTATTCAAACTTTCTCATCATGCTTTCATTTACTCCTATGAAAGTCTCATCATGCTTTCATTTACTCCTATGAAAGTCTCATCATGCTTTCATTTACTACTATGAAATTCTCATCATGCTTTCATTTACTACTATGAAAATCTCATAATGCTTTCATTTACTACTATGAAATTCTCATCATGCTTTCATTTACCACTATGAAAGTCTCATCACGGTTTTCATTTACGCCTATGAAATTCTCAACCTTTTATCAAAAGAAACTTTAACACAACTGTCACGAACAACTTTATGAGTTGTTTCAAGACAAAAAAAAATAATGTTCTGATATTCATCAGAAATGATGAGCTTTAACCATTTAATGTAGAAACAATCCTCATTTCAGCCCGGATTTATGATACTTTTTATAGCTATGCCTACCAATATAAAAGCAACTGGTAACCAGTTAGCCACAGTCATCAATTCAGCAACAGGCACTCAACTACCTCACCAAATTTCCAAAATGATCATTAGAATGAATGTGAACATACCTCCAGTAAAAACTTAGCCATGAGAGCACAGGGCATGATGGGGGAGAGGAAGTTGGCTCCAGACACATGCTGCTTGGCCACTTTGTTATCCACATGAACTGCCAGGAGCATCCGCTTTCCAATTCTAGGCAGGGACTGAGGATAAAAGGCTTGAGCCTAAATCTGAGTTTTGATCACTAATTTTTTTTTTTTTTAAATTCATTAAACTTGTCTTTGGTTACAGGATTTTTTAAAAAAAAAAAAAATTAAGGTTGTGTTGCAAGCAACAATGATTTGACTAGATAGCGGAAGATTAGCTTTTAAACCCCACCATAACTATGGCAAAAGAAAATAATAATATTTGTTTTGAATTTCGGAGCTAATCCATTCAAGACTATGTGGCACTGATAGCCTGGTCTCCCCATAAGGTGGCAGGGTTTGAACACAAAAATTAAAACTTTCAAAGCCAGAAGACTGCAGACAAAAGGTCATGACATTTAAAATCATCTGTATATGTCACAACAACAACAAGAATTTGTTTAAAAAGATATATGTCTTATAATACAATCGTATATCAAAGACATCACTAGTTTATTTACCTGGAGAGAAACATTGAAAGCGGCATGCAAGGCTTTGATCAAGTGATAATTTTTAATCCACTTTTTGCTTCTGTCTGCCTCATAACGCCTCAGTGCCAAAAATATTACTATGGGATGGATTCTGTGATAAAATTTTAAAAAGACAAGTTATTATATCTATAGGGATTACTAATGTGGACATAACACAACTAGAAAGTTTTATTTACTTCATTGGAGATTTTCATCCAACAATTAAATTCACTTCAATGATCCATAAAAGCACCATCAATTTTTTGGACTTACGAATTAACTTTCATGAGAACAAAATATCTACGTCCATTTTTTATAAAAACAAACAGACAGTCATAGCTTCTTGCTATATTCATCATCCCATCCTCAAGGGTGTAAAAACTCCATCCCATTTTCTCAGTTGCTGAGACTCAGAAGACTATGTAGTAATGAAGAAGATTTTGGAGAAAGAATGTCTGAAATGTTGGATTTTTTCCGACGCAGATTATACCCCGAAGAAATTTTAAAAGCAGCTGTCACTAAAGTTAAAGGTATGACTAGACCGGCTTCTTTTAAGGCTCCTCATTCTGACACTAGTGATAGGTCTAAATTTATCTTAACTTTTCATCCCCACAACCTAAAAGCTCGCTCTCTGGTTCTCAAAAAACCGCTCAATTCTTATGGCGGACCCTGTCACAAATGAGATTTTTAGAAAACCTCCTCTTTTCGCTTTCCGGCGGGACAAGAGCCTTAGGGACATGCTAGTTAGAAGCCCCCTCCCTGCTATTAAAGCACATAAATGCACAAAAAATTGCACCCGTAGCCATTGTAACTCATGTCCCTACGTGATCGTAACTGATATGATCACTTTCCCTCTGGAAGTATTCAGAATAAAAGATGGCTTTACCTGCACAAGTCGCAACGTGATTTACACCATCATTTGCAAAAAGTGCGGTAAACTATACATAGGAGAGACAGGTCGTCGCCTTGGGGACCGTTTCAGAGAGCACCTCTACAACATAAATAAACACGCTCTCTGTCCGGTCTCCAAACATTTCAATAGCCCTAACCATGATGGTATCTCAGACATTGCAGTTACTGGTATACTCTATACCAGTAACACTGCAGATAGAATCTATATGGAGAACAAATTAATAACTAGATTTGGTACGTTGTCTCCATATGGATTGAACCAAATCCACAATTTTACTTAGCTGCCATGTCTTTTTCCTGTTTGGTTTTTCCAATTATGTTCAAATCACTTCCTTTCTACTCCTCTTTACTTCGTTTTTGTCTGGTTTTAGCGCCCTGTCCTATATTTTTTTTGTTTTAGGTAGGATATGTATATTTATATTATGTAAATTTAATTTATACTTATTTAAATGTGTTGTGTTTGTTTGTACTGATGAAGACATGTGCCGAAACGTTTAATTGTGTATAATGTATAATTATTATTAAAGCACAACTCATATTGTTCTATTGACAGAATTTGTTCGTGTCTTATTAATCTATCTATAATAAGATTGATTATCAAAGCTATAATACATATCATAAGACTGATTAAGGAAGAATATATGGATTATAAAAAAATCCTGGTTGGCATGCAGTATAAAAATGAGATAAATATATATATATTTTTTAAAAATAAAGAACCACCATAGCCATAATAACCGCAGGAGGATCAGAAGAATATAACACACAGAGACCTGTAATGAAACTCAACCAGATGCAAAATGATTGGCTGCATCTATGGTGCAAAATGATTGGCTGCATCTATGGTGCAAAATGATTGGCTGCATCTATGGTGCAAAATGATTGGCTGCATCTATGGTGCAAAATGATTGGCTGCATCTATGGTGCAAAATGATTGGCTGCATCTATGGTGCAAAATGATTGGCTGCATCTATGGTGCAAAATGATTGGCTGCATCTATGGTGCAAAATGATTGGCTGCATCTATGGTGCAAAATGATTGGCTGCATCTATGGTGCAAAATGATTGGCTGCATCTATGGTGCAAAATGATTGGCTGCATCTATGGTGCAAAAAAACAAAATGTAAAAAGGGACACCACAACGGAATTGAACTCACATTCCCACAACGGAATTGAACTCACATTCCCACAACGGAATTGAACTCACATTCCCACAACGGAATTGAACTCACATTCCCACAACGGAATTGAACTCACATTCCCACAACGGAATTGAACTCACATTCCCACAACGGAATTGAACTCACATTCCCACAACGGAATTGAACTCACATTCCCACAAGGGAATTGAACTCACATTCCCAGGTCATAGAATCAACAAATATGTATTTATTTATGTGCTGAAAATAAATATGTACAAAGTACAATGTTATAAAAAAAATTACATTTAATTGGATTAATAAAAGAATCTTATATTATCGCATCTTAGAGGTTTGCAGACTCTAATAATTACAGTTAATACTTTCAGACCTTCCGTTTTGTCATTATTTCTCTTTGTGTACAGGGTTTAAAAAAACAAGCCTGATCTAGAACATTTCATTTAAAGAGTTCAAGACTAGTGCAATGAAATTTCTGTTTACCTGCATTTCAGGCATTTAATTTTGCTTGAGGATACTTACATTCCTACTGTACATATATATTTCAGAAATACGAAAACAACAACCAACAAATAGAAAATAACAGAGAACACATAACTAACACCCTACAAACTGGAAGATCCTAACATTAGCTAATCACCCATCACAATACACATTTTTTAACAGAAGTCACAGTTTTATGTTTCAAAGAGCTTACTTCTCTTGTTGGATGAGAGTCAAATTCTTCACTATGTCCATAACATGTCCAACCTGGGCGGAGGCGTGATGAAGCATACCAAGGGAGGCCATCTTAGGTATGCTTTTAAAAATATCTTCTAATTTCATGTGACCTAGCAAGCCTTCGAATGTCTGAAAGAAAATGGGAATCTTTTATATACATTACAAATTCTAGAAATATCATCAATTTAAAAATTCTATAGAATTCTTATGTAAAACAGGGGGTGGACAGGCATTAGGTAAATGGGAGCTGTTTGTCGATATTAATTTTTTAAAGAGAGCCACGTCATATATTTCAGGTACATAAATTCAATCAAATTCATATCTTATTTAACTTCAATAACAAGAAGTCACTCACCTAAACTGTTATTAAATAGAACAAAATAAATTTTGCAAGAAAATGTGGCAAAGTTAACAAAAATATTGCAGAAATTATCAAATTGGCTTGTTGAACTGGAGCTGCAATTAAGAGGACCAATGGCTGCAGACATCGCTCTAACAACCGCATTTGCCCACCCCTGATGCATAATGTCAGAAAGATAGAGCCAACTGAAGTACTTGTATTGTCATACAAAATTATTAAAAGGATTAAAAATGAAAAGAATTAAAAATGAAAAGGATTACAAATGAAAAGGCATATTTTATGCAATCCTACCTCTGGAGATTGAAAAAGAAAAGATGGAATTTGTCGTTCAGTAAATTTGTGTTTCTCTATCAAACTACGAACTAAGGCTCCTTCTGTGGGCTGTGAAGACGCCAGAGAATTTATATCTTTGAGAAAGGCTACCACCTCTTGGACCTCTTTGTCATCACTTTCGGGAAAGTTTTCACACTTTTTTCCACGGTGAACTACATAGTCCACAACAACGGAGAGACCTGCCACAAGAAGAGAGATGAAAAAAAAAAAAAAATTGAAACTTTCAATGGAAGTTAATAATGGTCAAAAAAATTTCTAAGACATTTCTAGTATTACATGAATGTGGTGAACACAGTTGAGAAAATGAATAATAAAGCAAGCAAGTGAATCATAAGATGAATATAGGTCAGAATCTATAAATCAACCAAAGTCTGCAATTTTTTTGTATATTTTTAGCATTCTAAAGTCTGTAATAATGTTTAAAACAACCAGATCACATAGTTAAGTACAATTTTGTACTAAATATTACTAGCTCAAATAATCTTTGGGCAATAAGTTCTCTTGGGTAATCATATATTAGATTTCTAAAAAATGTTATTGATAACTTTTTAATCTATTATTGTTAGCTAGATTAAAGATCTAACAGTACTTTAACTTAAATAGGCGAATGAAATATAAATGTCTTTTTAAAATGCAGCCAAATTCAATAATTCCACTTTTATCTTTATATACAAAGTCTCAAAGACTAATTCTGCTGTTTAAAGTTTAACACAGATAACAAGAACCAGAACCAAACATATTTTCCCATAAATAAACTAAATCAAAATATTAAAAGTCACCTTTACTTTTCCTATCTGGTTTGATGTGGCACTGCCGTAAAAGATCTCTATGAGTCCAACCCCTGCCTGACTTGCACTTAGTCACTTCTGATGCTAGTTTAAGAGGTGTTTTTGAGTCATACCACCGAGAAACAAGTCGCCGCATGCCTCGACCCCAGCCAGCCTTTTTGGGTTCTGCAGCCACTTTATCATAGTGGACAAATGTAAAAAGGTCCATAGCTGACTCACATGCATCCTGAGCAAGAGAATAGGCTGCTATGCGAATATCATCCTCTTCATGGTTTTTTGACACTGGAGTGTTTCTAATAATCTTCGCTAAGGCATACAAAAGAGGTTCTTTGGTAATATAACTTCTGTTCTGGAAAATTTTCCGTAACCTGTCAATAGCTTCTTTGCCTTTTTCCTTGCACAAAAAGGAACTGAGTGATGGGGTCTTGTCAGTGAAATCACTAGCTGCAAGAACATTGTAGCTGCCTTCTTCTGAGCCAATACATACAAACCTTGTCACAAAATCAAGGTCACTTGGTGTGCAAAAAGCCATTTCCTATTCTCTAAAAGCGTTAGTCCTGTAAAAAAAAAAGAACCTAAAAAGTACTCTCTTTTTGTAAATTTACCATAACTACATTATTTTGTAATATTAGCAAATGTGCATTTTGAAGACATGGTCATTAAATCATGATACATTCTAATAAATGTGGATTAAAAAAAACCACAATGTTTAGGTATGTGAGCAGTGGGACTCTGATTTCAGCATACTATATTATTATCAAAATACTAGCTTATACTAATTTATTTTAAGTTCAAAATAACATTAGAAACCATAATTTATGGTACTAAGTTTGTAGCAGTCTGAGATGAAGTTTTGGATAATCTTATATTGTGGTATTTTTCATTTTATTTAATTAACATAATTTATTCATTGTCATCCAAGGGAAATGAGTGGTGCTCCAAACCAACATTTACTGTCTATTTTTATTAATAAAGAGAGTATAGTTTATATTTGACTAACAGACAGATTTCAGTCCCCAAGCCAAAAGATGCACAAATCTTTGTGTCTTTACGTTTCATCTATTTAAGTTAAGTTACTCTTCATCGCAATTCAAGTGGTAAAAACACAACATGACAGTATTAGTAATAGTAGTTAGTATTGTTGAGTAGCAGTCAAGTAGTACTACTAGCACTAGTAGGCTTTACTCCCCAAAGATAGGGTTAGAGCCACTATAGGTAGAAGAGACATCAGAAGTAGAAATCATTGATGCTAAATATTGTACCAGACCTGCTTACCCTCGAACTCCTCAAATTGTACACTATCATCTAAAAATCGTATAATACAGTATCATAATGATAAATAAATAAACATACAGTATATATAATGTACAACTAATTGCATCTCATGTTGAGATAAGCTGATATCAAAAAAGGTAACTTCTAAAAATTATTATAACTTCTAAAAGTACATTACTGACGTTTATAATGCAATCTGAATCTGCTGTCACTTTGTTTTGCAGACGTGTATTTGCTATAAATATCATTAATATTTAGGTAAACGTGCAAATCACTATATCACAGTCAATCATTGGTAAAAATAAAGTTATTGGTGAAATTTAACCTGGTTCAAACTCGAAGTCAGTTAAGCATAAATTTTTTAAAAATTAAAATAAGAAATAATGCATTCGGGTGTCATTAAAAAAAAACCTACCAAGTTACTTGAGATTTATTTTTTTAGGAAAAGCTATTTAAAAAAAGGAAAGTAGATTCAAAATCCATTATGCCTCTTTCCCGTTAATAAATTACAGTCTGATTACACCACAAGCTGTAAATGGGTGAAAGGAAGAGGGGGTATTAAAAATCGTACAGCCGTTTTGTGTGTTCTAAAAGTAGATTTCAAAGGCCCTCTGAGATCCTATAAAATATGTCCAAATCTAATGTTGCTGGGTGGAACAATTGAGAATTCATTTTCTAATTTTTTCTTGTTTCTGGACTTGCTACGGATCAGCCACAATAAATAATTATGTATTACATCACTGAAGTAAACAAATGTGAGTAGGGGCTATCTGTATAGTACATGCACAAGAAAGTCAAATTTTCTATCCCACTCCCTCAGTAACCCTGTTAAAGCAACTACTGTTTGCAGTTACTATATGGCACTTAGTGATTACATATGTGTTATATTTATTTTTATCCAACCCTTTATTTTATTTTGTTTATGTATTCGCTATTTCGAACTGTACTTGTTAGAATTTAACACAGGGAGCCTTATGAAAACCTAAATTTGGCAAAGGCGCAGAGAAACGAAAGATTAGAAGTAAGAAGCACTGGCGAAGCCCAATAAAATATATGTCACATACAACGTGGACATACTGTTAAACTAAACTGAGTACTATCTGAGCATATCTAGCGAAGTTCATTTGTGAAAATACATGGCAACATTATGAAGATAATTCCTACAAAACATTGTGTGATATTTTTACAGCATTCGAGATATAAATATGCTATTTTTGGACTTTCAGGATGAATATTGTAGATTTTTTAAATAACGAACATACTTTCTTTCTGCAGAGATCCCCCCCCCCCCGACCGTATGATATGCATGCGTACTCAATATTTCACATGCTATTTTTGGACTTTCCGGATGAATATTGTAGATTTTTTAAATAACGAACATACTTTCTTTCTGCAGAGATCCCCCCCCCCCGACCGTATGATATGCATGCGTACTCAATATTTCACAAATCAAAAAGCCCCCTTCCCCCTGGGTAGTTGCTATATGGATTGCAGCGCATGGACTAAATTTTCACCAGAGCCACTACACTAATATTACTGTAGCCGAGTCTAGCTATGAAAACATAAAGCAAAAATAGAATATCACCATTATCATTACAAAAATGTGACAGTGTTAATTATATTATATAGATTTAAATCTTTAGACCCCGCAATCCGCACATAAAATCTTCTAAAAAAAACACCGACCACTCCATACCCCTCTCAGGGCAAACGTAATATAATTATAGATGGTCCGCAACCAATCATATTTCTCTATCCATTCAATGCTGCATGTAGAATGTTAATGAAAGTTAAAACCAACAACCGAAAATATACTTTTTAATTATTTCTTTATATTGGAAAAACTAATAAAAAACCAATATATTTTCAACCTGGTCTCTTAAAATCGTAGTTATGTCAGATCTTAATTTTGGTGTACAATCATAAAAGACATCTCAAAATTTTACATTGTATGTCAAAATCCTAGGAGCAAACACATCTGTTGTATGGACACTCATGCTAGTGCTTTCTGAAGTTTATTCTAGCGATAAAGATACATTCAAAGCATCGAGACTCTTTCTCACTCTACTCTCTACTCTACTGACACTGACTGAGTCTGAGTGGTCTTGTCTTCTAATTCTCTGCATTAGCCGAAACATAAAATCTGGTTCCAACCACTATTAATAATGTATGAGCAAAGACGTCTGTTGTACGGACACTCGTACTATTACTAGTACTTTCTGAAGTTTAGTCTAACAGTAAAGTTAAAGCCAAAGTGCCCAAGCCCAAAGCATCGAGACTCATTCTCACTCTATTCTCTACTCAACTCTACTGACACTCTGAGTGGTCTTGTCTTCTACTTCTATTAAACCTTTCAAAGACTATTCTAAATTAGGGATATTATAAATCAAAACTAGAAACATAAAATCTGGTTCCAACCACTATTAATAATAATTGACCACACAGTGCACATTTACACGAAAAGTTACTTAAGAAAAAGAAGTAGAAAGAAATACTTCACATTCTTTACCAATAGTCGGTATCTATCAGCTCTTCCGTGTGCACTACGTCATCATATTTTGTGGATAATGTAGTCATCTAAATTGTATTCGCACCCTTTCTTTTATTTCTTGTGGCAATATTTGTTTAAGGAAATATTTTAACAAATTTACTCAAATATACCTTAAATTTAAATCTTTCGTTGTTCAGCCAACCTAAGGCATCTTTAATTTACAATGCTCTGTTTTGTAAAGCGTCGCAATTTTTCAATATACATATTCTATAGTCTATATCAGTGGTTGGACACAATCATTTAATCCCTCGCCCCCATTGCCCATTGGCAGTGTTTCTCATCCTGTTTGCCCCAAACCACACATAAGCAACTAAAACGGTTTATGCCTTTTCCTTCTAGTACTTTATATATAATTTCACATAAATTGCATCCAATATCTCTAGTTCTCTCTCCTTTTACGAAGAGGTGAACATCATGATCTCAAAAGCAGAAGCAACTATGGCTAATTTGAATAAGTGGGTGTGGAATCATTTAAACTACATGTAGTTACAAAAGTAGGCACTCATCGGGCGTGTGTGCTTAGCACGCTCCAAAATGGCAGTGAAGTGTGGACCACATATGCCAGCCATGAGCGGAAACTAAATAGCTTCCACCATGTCTGCGTCGCATTTTGCACATTCGATGACAGGACAAGGTGCCTAACACAGAGGTCTTGGAACGTGTCAAAGTGTGTAGCATGCATGGGTGCCCACAGGGGGGCAACGGGGCACTCGCCCCCCCCCCTGGATTGATTGGATACAAAATTTGTTTACAAAAATAGACAACAAATTTATTAAAGTAAAGAGAAAATAAAGAGAAAGTAACTAAGCTGATGTCCTGCCCGTTCGTTCACTAAAAAATACGCTACAGTTAATTAAAACTACATTAAAACATTACTAAAAAATGTTTCCCCCCCCCACCCTAGAAAGTTTTCTGCGGGCGCCCATGGTTGGCTTGGCTGGCTATGCCATATAAGGATAATGGAGAAAGACCGTATTCCAAAGGATCTGCTGTATGGAGAGTTGGCAAAAGGGGCAAGACTTATTGGACGGCCTTTGCTGCGATTTAAGGACGTTTGCAAAAGGAGCATGGGGGAATGCCCACATAGAAATCAACGAATGAGATATCATTTCTGAGAAACGCTCCAGCTGGTGAACAGCAGTGTATAAAGGAGTAAAAAGGCAGAAGATGCGCGAAACAAAGTGCTTGAAACAAAATAATTTAAATAAATAAAAAATTAAAAAATAACAATACAGAAGGCCAAATCTAACCATGAATCAAGATACTCAGTGAGCCATTGTTGAAGTGTACATAGCCACTCCATCGTCTCGTGAAGATACCTTATTTTTTAATGTCATGATTATGTATTATATTTTTATGTATAGCGCGGTGAGCCCAGTCTAGGCTGAGGTACCATGCTATATAAGACCACTAATAAAATAATATAAATAAATATGATGGCATTGCTGATACCATGAAGAATGAATTATAATTAGGTGGACTAGCCTGTCATTTAGGTTATTGTTGTAGGTTGTCCCATAATAAAAATCTTCAAATCCCCCCCCCCCCCCCCCCCCCGCCCACGCTCACGAACTGTTGGGATATCACGTACAAGTGATAATGTTAACTTTGTTTTCTTTTTGTATGACGTGTGGTGTGTATCTGTGGATTCCAATTGGTTAGAATAGCGTTCCCGACATAGAAGTCCACAGACCATCACCTGTCCACATAACATGAATATTTATGATCAAATAAAATTTTTAAAATAATAAATCTGGCACCGTCCCTGAAAATGGAGCAATTTCGAGGCTTGTCCACCGGTCCACCAAACTTAAAAGTTTGTGCAACGCTGTATTAGATCATTATGTAATCTTAACAATGAAGATTTTATGATAATAATTTAGACAAAGTGAATTTGAAAGAATTTTGTTTAAAATTACAAATATGCCGTTACATAAACAACGTCATTTTGATGTTTATAACACAAAAATGCGGAGCTATGATTTATTAAAAAGAATGTTGACCAAATATTATCTGACATGTAAGAATGTCAAGAACTCAAAATACTTAACAAATTAATATAGCTTCTAAATAAATTCGTTCTTAAAGATGACAATTTCAAAAATACCTATTGCAGAATGTTTAATGAGTTGAAGATGATATACAGTATGTACATGCATTTTGAATTGATTAAACAGACATGAGTCAGCGTGGTTAAGGTTGCAAAAATAATATAGCGATATTTAAGAAAAAAAAAATTAATATTGCTACAAATGGTACTTTACAACGGCTATTGCATTTGTAATTGTTTGTTAGAAATTCTTATTTGCATAATTAAATTAAAATTTAACTCTAGAAAAAAGGAAAGGCTAAAAATCTGGCTTTAGAAAACAACTCACATGACCAAAAAAGCAAAAAGTGATTGTAATTTTATTTCATTCCGATCTGAAATAACATCAGTATGTGGTTTATCAAATAATTAACGTGATATTTAAGAAATAAAAATAATATTAAAAAATTAAAATATTTATTCCACACAATAACACATATACTGTTCCTTAATTGAAGAGTTTAACATGTACATAATTTTCGTTTAATGTTTATTAAGTTTAATTTGTATTTTTAAAAAGTCCTGGCAAACCAAACACATGACTGTATTTAACTGGCAAGTTAAAAAATAATAGTGTTTTTGACATCATAGCAGAAAACACTCATTCTCATCAGAAATAAAAATGGCACAGAAAACAGAAGGAATTCAGCAGCTGTTAATAGCCGAGAAGAAAGCAACAGAAAGAGTTAATGAAGCCCGAAAACGTAAGCATTGATATAGTATAGTTTTGGAGAATCTGGGTCTGAATTGTACTTGGGAATTAGTCTATGGTCGTATGGTTTTGAAACTGTTGTGAGTTGATCCGACATCGGCTCTGTCAGCTGACTTCATTTCAATCCACGAAAATTTATCGGTTCTAATAACTTAAAATAACATCATGTGGAGGGTTAGCAATCCAAAGTTATAATTTTATTCATCCATTTAACTTTAAACAGCAGTTTGAATACGATGGCTATGGACGGTCTGGGAGTGACAGGCATGCCTCTGCCCTGCCTCTAAATCTAAACTCTCACTCAGTTAATGTGACCCATATCACATTCGTAATTTTTTCCCTATATATAGTATATCCATGAATGGTACAACACGTATTCCAAGCTATTGTTTAATGTAGTTTAAAAGTTTAATCAGTATTGCCAGGGCAACATTTTTAAAATTTTGGTTCACATGTGCTACATTGTTTTGGGGACATTATTCATTGTCATTTTGTCCTTGAGTTTGAGCTAGGATGGTTTTGCTGGACTCCTGGAGAGTCAGCGTTAACATTGTACATGTTTTCAGTTCTAGATTTGTGTTAAAAAGACAATAATTATTTAATATGTCATATCCTAAGTCCAAGTTTCAATGCTTTTTACTATACCAGGTACTGTATTTTTTACTATTTAACAAAAATATCAATGTTAATAATACAATGTTTTTTTTATACAGGTAAAGCACTTAGAATAAAAGCAGCAAAGAAGGAAGGGGATGCAGAAATTCTTGCTTTTAAAAATGAGAAAGAAAACCAGTATAAGCAGTATGAACAGGAGGTTAGAATGTTCTCTAGAAAATAAATTTGATTAATGGACAGAAATTGCTTTTCCCCAAGCCAAAATATGTAGGCTTAAAGACAATAAACATTCTTCTTTTAGATATCAATAGTTCAGAAAATGAGAAACATAAATATTGCCATAAAAACTGCTTTAAAATGAATTTAAAAATGTATATCAACATTTAAACTTATTTAAAATTTTGAAGTACGAGAAATAAAATGACATTTTTCTCAACAGATCTTAGGCAAGAAAAGTGATAGTGAGGCTCAAATTCAGGTGGAGACAAACAAAAAGATTAAAGAGCTTGATGCAATGATGAAGCAGAATCGAGGCAAAGCTTTGGGCTCAATATTGAAGCTCCTGTTTGATATAGATGTTAAATTACACGAAAATGTTAAGCTATAGATCTAAGCATTTTTTCTTTTTTTTTCAACTGTTTATGTAGTTAAAATGCTTTTTGGACTATTTACTCTTTAAATTGTTATTTTTATTTATCTTATCCTGTTATGTAGATATTTCCTGATACAAAAAGGTAGCCTACAAAAAATTATAAAATTGGAGGTAGAGATGTATATAAATTCAAGTATTGTCTGATAAATATTCCATTTGTGTGCTATTTTGAAGGGAGTTGCAGATGAAGGGCTAATTTTTTAAAAATTAGTTGTGATTAACAGTACCAAAAAGGCTGCTGTTGATAGTAAGTACAATATCATTTGTAATTAGTGGTTTAAAGAAAAACAATTTTAAGCAAATTTAAACGATGTATTTCTTTATTAAATACCACTCTTCATATATGCCTAGAAGAACCATTTTCTGTGTTTAAAATGTCTTTTTGATGATAAGGTTAGAGGAAGCAAAACAATTTGAGTACCCGGTATTTAAATGGTGGTTTTCAACATAGCATCTAGGATCATGCTCCACTGGGTATTTGAAATCAATAGCTTCAACAAAACACCATTTTGTATAGTTATGGTATATAAAGAAAATATCATTAAATTATCTATAATTTGGTTAAAGGCAAGTCAACAGATTTGAAATATGGGTTTATACATTTTGACAAGAATTCATGCTAGTATTTTTTATTGGCTTTAAAAGAAGCCCTGTGAACTTAATTTATAAAGCCAATTGTGAAAGGGAAGAAATAGAGACATGATTGAATGTATTGGTGTGATGTAATTATTTATTTGATACATAATCTTGACCATTTCATGTTCATGTATACTGGGAAAATCCTTACTTTGCTACAGTACTGCAGTCAATTTAATTTATGTTTGCAGACAACCAATTTACTTAAATTCAAAGATTGTTTTGGAGTCAGTTTCGGTTTGTTTCTTACACTCTAGTAAAAATTACTAATGGAAATGACTCAGTTCACCTAGACACAAAAAAATAATTTTTGATTGTAAATTTCAGGTAAGGTGGAAACAATACATTTTTTTCATTCACATCTATTTCACACATTACTCGGAGCACATGACTTGGGATATGTATGTAGCTAGATTTATATGAAAAATTGAGTAGGGTGTATGGGTTGATTTTTTAAAAATTTTAACGTCTGTTTTATTAATTCATTTAGATAATGGAATAGGTATTTTGTTATATACAGTAGTTCCATAATTTAGGGGAAAAAATGAATGAAATACGGCTGTTGTCTTAGTACTTATGTGAATCCCATAAATTGTCATGACATTCAATGTTGGCTTTGTTCTTCTTTGTTTTGTTTCTGAAATTATAAACACGTTCTTGGGATTTTAAAACAGTCAGAAGGTTTAATGGTTTTAGTAAAAGTTCTAAGCAGTGGGAAACCTGTGGCCTGCGCATAACATTTATTGCGGTGGGGAGACCATGTGATAATGGTCTGAATGATAGTAAAACCTTTGTAAAGTGAAAATTTATGAAATTTATAATAATCTCACCAAATTATGAAATTTATTCCTTCAAATTGGGAAAAAAATCAAGACCTAGCTGATGCGTTATTTTCCAAACGAGCACCATCATAACTGGGGAGTAAAACTAAATGCTTTGTGATTCAGTATCAGCCTACATACTTCGATTTTTCACCTACAAGGGAGAGATGCTCACTGGCCAAGCAGACAATGATCTGGGCTTGCTCAGATTGGGCTCATACAGATTGGGCTCATATCTAAGGAGGGGATACTGTCACCACAGGTTTGTGGGAAAACCTTTAACAAGTATGCCACTTGCGCATGAGTTAGCAGAGCATTGTATAGATAACTGGAACTAGCATGAGTTAGCAGCGCATTGTATAGGTAACTGGAACTAGCATGAGTTAGCAGAGCATTATATAGATAACTGGAACTATCCGCCACAACAGATAACTCCAAAAAGATTTGAAAGTCAATATGCAACCTGATTCTGCGGAGGGGCATACCACAAGATGATACATACTGCAAAAAAAACAAAACCGTGACTGTTTTGTTCAACAAAAAACCTATAGGTATAATTGATCAGACAACATGATGCTCTGTTTTTATCAGTATTACATTTTAATGTTGTGTCAAGTGTGCGGCTTTTACTTTTACCTTCTGTACACTAGAATGGCAAAACCATGGATAGATATAAATTTAACACTTCTGTCATTTAACCACCTGTCACAGAATACATGGATAATAAAGATGGTACAGAAGCTGCAACAGCACTAGGTGTGTGGGTCCCTTTGCCCAACAATGGTGAAAAGGACTGCTCTGAACTGCTCCGTCAGTAGCAACAAAAAAAAAATAACAGGAGGGGGGGGGGGCAGGAAAAGATTAGAACCATGTGTCATAGGTGTCTCATTGGCCTTCCTTGGCCTTACTTCCCAAAACATGTTAGGACTTATTCAGGCTTTATCCATCAAAAATTCACTCAAAGTTTACAAATAAGTCATGTTTATTCTAAATGTAACAAAAAAATTACATGCATAAATTATGTAAATAGGGACAGCTCATTTGAATAAATGTTGAGATTTTAGTTTTATTCATAAAGATTGTATTAGTTCAATTTCCTACAAGAATATATAGAGTTTTATGCATGTAATGGAATTAGAACTAAACGGCAAACAGAAAGAAAGCTTAGAGAAAAATATTTTAACATTTTTATTTGACTTTACAAATAATCGTATTTAGCATCAATGAACAATGAATTAGAGACTATTTGTGTAACAAAGAAATTTTGAGTGCATGCTTGAGCTTGGATTTTGATTCAAATGATCCATCACATTTGATAGATTTGTCTTCAAATTCTGGTCACTAGTGTAGATTAGGGCTTATGCAACAGAAATACTAACTTTTTAATAAAAAGATTTACCAAACCAAGTCTCAATTATTAAAGCAGTTTCAGCATAATTTGGGACAAGAACATTTTGATCCAATTAAAACAAATAATGACAAAAAGACACTGTTCATAAATATGCAACAAACTGAGGAAGTAGAATGAGATGAAGAAGGCTTAGGATACATCTCAATAAAATCTTAAAGATCAAAGAATGGGTTTTTGAGCTCTTATTTAATGACAGTCACTTTTTGGTTGCTCTTGAATGACTCTACAGTCAAATCTAATGAATAGGTTCATCACACTTGAGGAAATGAGTGTCCAGGCACTTTGTCAATCTTCACCTTCCCGTTCTCATGTCTGTGAGTGAGAAATATTAGGCTCGTGGAACATCTTCAGTTATCAAACTCAACACACACACCCCCCCCCCCCCCTCAGTTAAAAAGAACCTTATGAAAAAAATATTTCAGCACTTTGGTGTTACTGGGGTCTGACATAGTAGGAGAACCAAATAGTACTGCCAATAGATGTGTGCTGTAGGAACATCTTCAATTATCAAACTCAACACACACACCCCCCCCCCCCATCAGTTAAAAAGAACCTTATGAAAATAATATTTCAGCAATTTGGTGTTACTGGGGTCTGACATAGTAGGAGAAGCAAATAGTACTGCCAATAGATGTGTGCTGTGAGACTGAGGAGCTATCTATATACAATTATTATTTAAATATGATTAATAATGATCATACTAATATCACCACCAATGATAAATAATGATAAATAAATGTTTTGTTTTATTTCAACACTCTGTGGTCTCTCAGAAAGTTGTATAGATATTAGTTAAAATATAACAAGTTTGTTCCTTTTAAATGAAAACTGCATAAAAATTAGAATAAAGAAAATGTTTCAGCACATAGACAAACCACAAAAAACTGCACGGGCAACAGTTTAACTTTCACTGAAGTTCATTAGATTAGTGGCAATATAAGTCATTCATAATGCTCACTGAATTGCACAAAGTCATTCTCAATATTTCAGAATTTAAAAGACATGACGAAACATCTTTGCATGAAATTTCAAGCCTTCTATTTATTCATAATGTACATACATACAATTATAACATTATCATTTTCTAAATGAGGGTTTCAAGCTATGAATGTAATACAAATATTGCATAACTTGAACTGGTTCATAAGGATAGGGTTTAGAAATAGATTTTAAAATAATTGATAAGGGATATATACAGATCAAAACATCAACTTTTTGGTTGAAATCACTGGTACACCTGAATTAATACTGCAAACACTCCACATATTGAAGATATTTTAAGAAAATTATTTAAATTTTATGATTTATACATTTTAAATCCAAAAATTACTATTTTCTTTAATTTTGTCATTTCTTGGCAGTTATTACATCTCTGATGCTCAGTTCGCGTAAACTTAAACAAATAAAATAATAAGTGAAGCTCGAGAGCATTTCAATCAATTTAAGTTTATACTTTGTTTTATTATTGGTAATAAAAAAACTGATTGACAAACAGAAGTGTAAGTAATATTTGAAAAAAAGAGAAATGCCCAATGTTAACTTTCAAAGCATATTTAAATAGATGAAAAAATTAAAAGGCACACAATAGCATAAACACAATAGCATGAAGAAAATAATATTTGCACAAATATTATATTGGCTAGAACATAATTCTTAATACAAGCAACCTAAGTTTTAGGACTGACAGGATTGTATCAAATGGCTTGCCATAAAATATAAAAGGCTTCTTAACAAATTTCAAAAATCCACTCTTTCTAAACTTAAGGACATTTGGAGATGGGTTTTCTTGATGCCAAATGATGTACATAAACTCTTTACTTTGCATATGTGTTGTTTAGGCGAGTTGTATAAATGTGTTACTTTCCTTTTCATGTGATGTTTTGAGACTCACTGAAGCTAATGAGTACAATCCCACTGAATGATACACCAATGTTAAACCTACAGAAAGACTGAATAGATCCTGCCATAGATTATTTTATCCGTTAACTAATGCAAATCACATTGCATGAGCTTGGAAACCTGTGATGTCCTATCTGATTATTTGGAATGTTACATTCTGGGCAAGGAAACCCTCAGAATAAATATATCATTTTTCTCATTGGAAAGCATGTTAATGGGAATGTAAAAGACTTGATATAATATAATGCTCTCATATTTTGTCTAGTGTTACTATCTCTGAGTTTATTTTCTCAAATTCACATTTTGCTTTTAACTAAGTTTAACTGAATGTTATACATCAATAACAATAAGAACAGGGTATAAATAGAACCTTGCAAAATACCCTTTGGAAAACTGAAAGACAGTCATAGGCAAATATAGTGCATGAAATTTGTAACAAAACTGAAGAGGATGTATGATTGGGCCTATTCACGTTAAACTAGCCCAGAGTCACAAATAGAAAACTATTTGGGAGCAATTAAAGAGCTCTAGAGGTCTTGCATCTGTCAAAAAACAATGGCTGAATAATTTGTCGATGCGAAATGGTATTGAAGTAAGATTTAGCAAACAGATAAATTCCCAAAATTTTACATATCAAGCAAACTGATATAATCTTTGATGATATAGAAAAATAAAGAATAAACTGACATTTACAAAGGAACGTTAAATAATGTTGAAGATATGGAACTTGACGATACCATTAAGTCAACAATAACATATTGAAAATATAACACAATTAACCTTGCCATGTGTCAGTGTTTTTTGTTTTTTTTTTAAATATGCAGAATTCTTAATTTAAAGTTGCAAAATTAACAGCTCTATTATATGTAATATTTCTCCTTCAATGTCAAAATGAGACTTTTTATAATGACTTCCCTTTAATGATCAAGGGAAGACAACTTTATTATTATCAGAAATAAAAAGAAATCCAAGCAGTTATATATTCAAGTATTATCATCATATATCACACACTGTAGATTCCAAATGCAGGAACCACATCTAAATAACAAATGGGTTATATCGTTATAGAAATAATTTTTACAAATGGAATAAAAGTAATGTGCTCAACAAAATGAATTATTATATCATTGAGAACATGGCACATTCTTTTACTCAGTAAGATTAAAGTGTTTTTGGATAAGCCACATTCGCTCTCAACATTAAGTTCAACCACTGACAGTTTCCCTATTTGAATACTCAAATAATATTTCTATTTAATGCTTCCAGACCAAGCTGTGCCAGATGCTCACAAGAGATAGAGCTGAGGTAAATTAACTTCTTGGCGGTCACTTCTTTCATCTTAAATACACCAGATGCATAACTCCCTGAAGTATGTTAATGATCTGCTCAGAATGAGACCGAGGTTATTTAGATATATATATATATATATTTTTTACAGTGATAATATAATTCTATGGCTTGAGCACGAGTTTCTCAACACGCTAGATCACTCACACCCAACATTTCTGGTTTCACAAAAAGCTTTCTGTAAGGCAACATACAGATGAGTATTTTGGCAGCTGTTTTCTCCCTACATCTCTGATAAACTGGAGGGGAAACAATAATGAAGCTGTGAATGTATTTAAAAATAAATATTCCCTGCATTGTTTCAGCAAACAAAGTAAAAATAGAAATCCACATCTTGTGTTAGCCAAAATGGTTATAGCTCTAAAAGAAGGAAATTTTCTCACCTTGTTCATACAGATGCTAACCCCTTGAAAGTTCCCTGGCTTTGGCAAGCACTTGCTGTAGATCTATTGCTGATTCCATTCTCTGAAGAAAAAAAGGGTTAATTATTTATAAAATTACATTGACAAAAGTTAATAGAAACGTTAAAAAAAAAAGCATAACTAGATTATTTAAAGAAGTTAAAAATTATTTTTAATACTCTTAAAAGAAAGACAAAAGAATAACTAGAAAAGTTATGTATTACAGTTACTACTTCATGGATGTATTAAAAGGATAATAAAAGAAGGACTGCATTCAAGGTGGGTTAAGGAAATAGAAGAACAATGTGTGTGGAAGCTTGAAACAGAAAGACAGGAAAATAAAAGAAGCACGTTTCAGCGAAGAGCCTTCCTCAGCAGAGTTTTTGATTTTTTTCTGATTCTGCAAGCAAGATGGATTTTAAAGAATTACTTGTCACAATGTCACAATCATGGCAAATTTTTACAGAACCAATTTTATTTAAAAATCTTTACCCAATGAAGAAATAGATTTACAACAAAAATATACAGTTATAATAAAGATGATTGAAAATACATAAGTGTATATTCCCTAAATGAGGAGCCTTCTTTATGCATTTATTTCCTAGGTGCCTTTCCAAGTTAATCTGACATAAAGCAAAGAGGTCGGTCCCTCCTCAAATGGTTTTATGCAACTCCCTTGACCCAGTTATACCTTCTTTCCTGTTTTGGAATTCTGGTATTACTCCTGTAGGAGCCTCCTTTAAAGGGGTAAGGGCCCTGAGTACAGCACTCAGGAGCCTCCTTTAAGGGGTAAGGGCCCTCAGTACAGCACTCAGGAATCTCCTTTAAGGGGTAAGGGCCCTGAGTACAGCACTCAGGAGCCTCCTTTAAGGTGCAAGGGCTCTGAGTACAGCCCTCAGGAGCCTCCTTTAAGGGGTAAGGGCTCTGAGTACAGCACTCAGGAGCCTCCTTTAAGGGGTAAGGGCTCTGAGTACAGCACTCAGGAGCCTTCTTTAAGGGGTAAGGGCCCTGAGTGCAGCACTCAGGAGCCTCCTTTAAGGTGTAAGGGCCCTGAGTACAGCACTCAGGAGCCTCAGCCTTCTCACTCACCTGAACAAGTTTCATATTGTTTGGGAAATCTCCTTTAAGAAGATCATGACGAAGTGATCTGTTGAAAATAAAAATGAGGGATTAAATTTCAACTACAGCATCAAAAGTTTGCCTCAAATTAAAAGAAGTCCACAGGCCTGCAACTATAAGAACATCTTTTGTAGAGCTCAAAGTGATGAATTTCTATCTGAATCTAAAAGAGATCAGCAATTATCGATTTTCAAATACCCCAAATTTTGGCTGTTGCAAAAATATAAATTTTGTTGTGTAAAAAATGTAAATATTAGATTACATTATAATTACTAATCTAAGTAAACATACAAACATAGTTGTTGTATACAATGCCAGGATTGTTGTGTACAATCCCAGGATTGTTGTTGTGTACAAGCCCAGGATTGTTGTTGTGTACAAGCCCAGGATTGTTGTTGTGTACAAGCCCAGGATTGTTGTGTACAAGCCCAGGATTGTTGTGTACAAGCCCAGGATTGTTGTGTACAAGCCCAGGATTGTTGTTGTGTACAAGCCCAGGATTGTTGTTGTGTACAAGCCCAGGATTGTTGT